>CALNHX010005713.1:0-102022 GCA_940337035.1 Agriotes lineatus
CTCTTCTTTTTCTTCATCACTGTCTTCAAATACCTCTTCAAAGTGTCTTCTCCATCGTTCCATTATGTCTTCTTCATTCGCCGCTATTTCCCCTTGTTCATTTCTGATGTTTTACAAAGGCTTGGTTCTTTTTTGCCTCAATTGTTTTAGGGTGCCATAGAACAGTTTCTGGTTTTCTTTATAGTTGTCCTTCATTTTTTCTCCAAATTTTACCCATTCTTCCTGTTTTGCTTTCGTTACCTCATCTTTAACTTCCTTTCTTTTTCCTTGTATTTATCATAATCTTCTTTCTGCTTTGTTTGTAAATATTTCCTCCAGTTTTCTTTCTTCTGCTTCACTTTTTCTTTTATTTCCTCTGTCTACCATTCTTAGTATCCTGATTGCTCACTTTAGTTATCCCACAGCTTTCTTCTGCTGCTTTTAATATGCTTCGTTTTATATAGTTCCAATTTTTCTCCACGTCTTTTTCTTCTAATCCTTTACTTAGTTTCCTTTCCATTATTTCCTGATACTTCTTCCTCGTTTCTTCCTCTTTGAGTCTGTGCGCTTTAATACTTTTCTTTATTACCTTTCTTCTTTTCTCTTTTGGTTTCTCTTTTTCTATCTTCATAATAATTTTTAGCAAGTAGTTGTCGCTTCCTATCTCAGGTCCTCTTCTCACGATCACATCTTCTATTTACCTCACATCCTCTTGCCGTACCAGGAAGTAATCGATAATAGATTTCTCTTGCCTTGATTTTACTTCACGTGTATATTTGTGTATTTCCTTATGTTGGAATTTGGAATTTGTAACCACCAACTCATTTTCTCTGCATAGTTCAAGCATTCTGTTTAAAGATATGATGAAAACGATGATGGATGAAATCAGAAATAACACGGATGAGAACAGAAAATTACGAAAGGAAATGAGAGAAAAGGATGAGAAATGGGAAACCGAGAAAAAGAAACTAGTAGGTAGAATTGAACTACTGGAAAGTAAATGGGAAAGGTTGGAAAAAGAAAAACGCAGATGTAATATAGTAATGAAAGGGGTAAAATTTAAGGAAGTAAAAGAAGAAGCAGCAAAACAGTTTCTGTGGGACTAACTGGGAGTGGAGGTAGAGGTTAACAGAGTGATCGACATAAATAAAAACGGAAAAACGGTAAACTTTTAGAGATGGGAAACTGGAACAAAAAACAAAAAGTAATGATGAACAAAAATAAGCTGAAAGGCTCAAGGATTTACATCAAAAGCGATTTGACATTAAAAGAAAGAGAGATACAGGCGGAAATCAGGAAAATTGCCAAAGAAGAGACACGTAAAGGACACAAAACGTAGATAGGTTACAAGAAGATTACAATCAACGGTGTAGAATATCTCTGGGACGAAGGAGCAAAGGGAGTTAAAGAAAAGGAAAAGGCAAAAAACTAAAAACAAGGAAGGGACGGTGTAGCACTATGATGAATACAGCAATGGACACGGACAATGAGTAATTATACGAGGGATGGGAAGGAAAAGCGATATACAGAGGAAATAAAGCAAATAAGCACAGAAAACAATATAAAAATAGGCACATGGAATATAAAAGTATTAGCAGGGAAAGAAGTAGAATTAGCGGAGGAAATGGAAAAACAACAACTGGATTATTTGGGTATAACGGAAACAAAAAAGAAGGGACAAGGCGTAACCAGAATAACAAAAGGGTACTGGTTATACTGGTCAGGAGTCAAACAAAAGAAATGGGGAAGTGAAGGGGTAGGATTAGTAATCAGTCCAAAAAATATAGAAAATGTAATAAAAGAAAATCTTACGAATTCAAGGTTACTAAGAGAAACATGGACAATAATAGTAGCATATGGGGTAAATGACAATGCAGCAAAAGTGGAGAAAGATATTTTCTGGGAGAACTTACAAAAAGAAATAGACGCAAGCACATCAAAAATTATAATACTACGAGATTTAAACGGAAGAGTTGGTAACAACAATAAAGGCATTGAGAGGTACATAGGGACACACGGAGAAGCAACAAGAAATGATAATGGAAAATATAGTAAAGGAAAAATTCGTAAACGTAAGGTTGTTAACAGTAGGCGTAAAAATAGAGGAAACAACATGGACAATAATAGTAGCATATGGACCGAATGAGAACGCGGTGGAAGACTGAAACAGAAGGGTAGGAAAAGACAACAAAGGCATAGAAACACACCTAGGGTACACGGAGAAATAACAAGAAACAACACCGGAAACAGAATAATCATGTATTGAAAACGATCTAGTAATAACAAATTCGAAAAGAGGTTTACAAATACACACGAGAAGTTCGCTCAAGACTAGAGAAGTCAATCATTGATTACTTTCTAATAAGAAAAGAAGACAGCAGCCGAATAAAAGACATAATCGTGAAAAGACGACCGGAAATTGGCAGCAACCATTACTTAAAAAGGATGGACATAAAAATAGAAAGAGGAAGGAAGAAAAGTAATAAAGCATTAGAAGTTATCGACTGAAAGAAGAAGAAACGAGAAAACTAAAAGGAAGAATGGAGTTACTTAAAGCAAAGCATACTAGACAGCAGTAGAAAGCTGCAGAGTAACAAAAGTAGTTAATAAGGGTATAAAGAAAACAGCTTGGTGAACAGAGGAAATAAAAGAAAAAGTAAGACAAAATAAAAATATTTGGAAGATCTACCTACAGACCAGGGAAGACTATGAAAAGTACAAAAACAAAAGAAAGGAGGTAAAAGATGTGGTAAATAGGGCAAAACAAGAAGAATGGCTGAAATTCGGAAACAGAATGAAAGACAACATTAATGAAAAACAAGTTATTTTACAGTACACTAAAACAACTAAGGAAAAGATGAACCAGCATATTAATAGTAATTAACGTATTGAGAGGGGTAACCCAGCCTTAACATTCGAGCATATTTTTACCACTCAAACGAGCGCAGCGAAGCAAGAGTGGTAATTTATGTGAGAAATGTTAAGACGGTTTCTCCTCGAAATGCGTTCATTAGTTTATTGTTCATTGAGGCAATAATTTTGAATCAATAATAATTACTAAAAACTGCTAAATCGAAATCGAACTACCATGAATATGTGTGATGTTGCTATAGTGCAGGCATGTTAAATGAGTGGATGCATGTTAAATGTATCTTAACATTCGAGGACGCGATCATGTTAAACACTGTTTAACATTTCAAAGAACAATAAAAAACATTAAAGATAAACAAGGTGAATTACTTACAAAAGAAGAGGACATAATAAAAAGATGGGTGCAACATTTCAAGGAGGTGTTAGGAGACAACGGCGAAGAAGAAGAAAATGAAGGCAACAGCGAAAATGAACAAAGCGCTACAAAGACGAACGACGATGGAGGCAACACGTATATAACCAAAACAGAATTAGAGAAAGCAATACAAAAGATAAAACTAGGAAAGGCAGCAGGAATAGATGGGATATCACCGGAAATGGTAAAAATACATAGGGTAGTCAGGAAGAGAAAATATATTAAGCCTGATGAACAACATGATAAAAGCAAAGAGAACCCCAAAAGATTGGCAGATAGATGTAATAATTCGACTGTATAAAAAAGGTGATATAAGAGAATGTGACAATTACAGAGGAATCACTTGACTAAGCATACTGGGCAAGTTATGGGCGAGAATATATATATATAGCCGTTACAGGCCTTGTTGGCCCAGAGCTTTTGTTATTACTTGTTTCCATTCCTTTCTATTCTTTGCTTTATTTCTCCAGTTACTTTCTTTTAACTTCTTTAGATCTTGTTCCGCCATTTCTAGCCATTTCTTTCTTGGGCGACTTCTTCTTCGAGCTCTGTTCGAACTTCCACGTAACACCATTTTTATGACTCTGCTCCTGGGGGACCTCTCCACATGTCCTAACCATCCTAGACGCTTTGATTTCACCACGTTTGTAATGCTGGGTTCTCCATACAGCCTCATTATTTCTTCATTTGTTCTTCTTTGCCACCTATCTTCTACTTTCTTCCCTCCATATATCCTTCGTAATATTTTCCTTTCCCATATCTCAAGTTTGTTCTGTATCTCTTTGTTTAGAATCCACAGTTCACACGCATATGGGAGAGAATATGGGAAACAAAATTAAGAGAAAAACTAGAAAACACATTAAAAGACAGTCAATGCGACTTTAGAAAGGGAAGAGGAGTACAGGATAACTTATTCATACTGCAACAAATCAGCGAAAAGGCAATAAGAAAGGGGAAGGAAGTTCATCTATGCTTTATGGATCTTAGTAAGGCCTTCGACCGAGTTAGAAGAAAAGACATATGGAAGACATTAAAAAATAGAGGTGCAAGCGTAACTGAGATAGAGATGGTGAAAACAATGTAGTGAGAACCAGAAACGAGGAATCAGAGAAGTTTGCAACAACGAGAGGTTTAAAACAGGGTTGTGTACTAAGCCCGTTATTATTCACACTAATTATGAATGAAGTAGTTAAGGAGAGTAAGAAGAAGACAAGGAAATATAACGTAGGGAGGTGGAGAATGGAAAAGGTGCAAATGTCCGAATTACTATATGCAGACGGTATGGTGATTTTAGCAGGAACAGAGAAAGAACTACTGGAAACCATAAACATATACAATAGGGAAATGCAAAAAGCAAACATGAAAATTAACACAGCAAAGACAAAGACGATGGTTATAGCAGCATAAGAAAGAAGGCACAACATTACAATAGAAAGAAATGAAATAGAGCAAGTGAAGAAATTCAAATACCTAGGGACATATATCAGTAACAACGGGAAGATAGATGACGGAATAAATGAGCGTGCCGCCATTGTAGGAAGAACTTTCAACTCTATGAGAAACACCTTTCCGAGAAAAGTAGAAATACCGAAAGAAACCAAAGTGGAAGTAGTGAAAAAAGTAGTGTACCCATCTCTAGTTTTACGGAAGTGAATCGTGGGTGGTCACAGATAAGCAACGAAGTACACTGACAAGCACAGAAACTCTGGAAGGAAAAACAAGAGAAGACAGGATTAGGAACACAACGTACAGAAACCAGAGGGGATTAGAATGGAACACAGAAAAGAATGGAAAAAGTGGTGCAGAAAAACTCCAAACAATGAAGAATGACAACCAATTGACGCCCAGCCCTATTTTTATTTAGCTTGTTCTGTTTAATTGTTATTTGCTTTTGCTACGTATCGAAGTTAATATGTACTATTTTAAAATTAATAGGTATATATTTTTCCAATTTAGTGCTTTATATTCCAAATTGTTTATTTATTACCTTAATTACCTTACAATAACACCTGTTTTGTAACACAATTCTTCACCTAAAGGCGTCGAAATGTTTTTATTTTATTCCACACACTATTGCCTTTACTCGTTTTGACTTTGACTGTCGTTGCTCTCATACAGTAGAAAATAGTAATTTAAGTTAAACCTACCTTTTTATAGTCCTTGCCAATATGTAGAATTATTTTAATTAACACTGTTCTTGGCTCGGAACAATAGAATAATGTAAATTTTGTTAAATCCATCCTCACCAGTTCATTGTCAAATAAAAAATGAATCACTCCAACATCATGTCAGCCAGGGAGTCGGTGATTCAAGGACTACTGTATTATATAATTCACCACACATATGTTTTCAACTAAATGAATAGTTTTGATGGTAGTGTACATGTTACAGGTACTAACTTGTATAAATCAGTCATTTTATCTAATTTTATAAATTGCTAAACATACCAGCATAATAATTATGTAGAATGTCTAGAAATTTTATAACATGTGTTCAAAAAGGAATTACATAAGAGTTGGCCATGGAAAACAAAACTAATGTCAACAGCAAGCTATAATATAAAATTTCCAATCACAATATCAGCTCACAATATAAACTTATGACAGCAACAACAGTTGTTGCACTGATGATAGTTAATGTAATTTGGTTTCGAGTGGTGGCCGTGTCACAGTGCAGACGTGCTAGTGCGTTTATTCAGTGCATCGTCCTCTCTTGTTATCAGTTGTCTATTCGTGCACGCGGTTGCTATCAGCATCGCGTGTACAGACTTTTTAGTTCAATCGCAAAGAGGTAACCTAAAATTTAATCCTTATTTAATTAAATAATCATACCACCAGGACCTCTGAGTACAGGAGTGATGCATTAAATTACGATACACATAACCCGATAAAAATCAACATGCAATCACCATTAGACATAACAACCACAAACAATAAATCCTTCTTATCAGCAGCAAAAACCAATACAGAAATGTTTCCCAAAAAAGAGCAAGCTAGTTTCGTTTGGTACTCAACGAAACGAATTTTTAAAAAACTTTATTTAACCATAAAGTATTTACGCGATTTCAGATTCTACATAGTATACAAACTGTAGTTCAACAGTGCCCACCGCTAGCCAAGCTGCAGAGAGATTTAGAAGAAACAAGCTTTCAGAGCACATAGCTGCCCCATCCGACGGCATTGCTGAATTCCGTTAACAACTTAGAGATTCCTTCACCCATAAATAGTACTGCCTAAGTTACGTACTAAAGCGTGTGTTTAGTTATCACGAGTACGTTGTGAACCAACACTTATTACATTCAGTTGCTCTCCGAAAAACTGATGTCTTCCGAGCTTTAGCATTCAGTACGAACGAGTTATTTATCAGGTTGTTGCTGCGGAGGAGAACATCGTTGCCATAGTCGAGCGCAGGAATCATCGTGAAATGACAAGGAGGAGTTTCTAACGTGCAGAAAGATAAAACGTAATCTGAAGTTAAGCTGAAGTTAAGTTATATCAATTTGGAATTACTTCATATGGCAAAAAGCAATAACTCTGTGTATATTCATGAATCTCTCTCATCGTTAAATCGACAGCTGTTTGCGACAGCTAGAGATTATAAAAAGGAGAAGAATATTAAATATCTTTGGTCTAAAAATGGCAGGATTTATATGAGGGCAAAAGATAATAGTAAAATAGCCAAAATTAAAAATGTTCTTTGAATGTTTGAATAAAATTGATTTAAGAAACATTTTATATATTTCTATCCATAATTCTATAAAATTATATGGAAAATATTTTCTTTTGCATTTTTTAGAACACAAAGTAATTTTTATTTGTATTTCTATACAGTTTGTGGTTTACTTTCAGTTATTTCGGTTGCTTCGCAAATATAACTTCATTTAGATTTTTGTCAATCTTTCTGCTATTAAGTTTATTGCTATGTTGCTGCAAATGTCTTTATGGTAATATATTTAGTTTTATTTCTATTAATCAAATATTCATTTTTATGAGTTATCGTATAAAGTTTGTTTATAGTAATAATTCTGAGGTTCATCAGTATCTGCTGATGTTGATTAATTGCTTCATCGATTTACAAATTTACAATCTCCTATTATTCCTACAGCAAGTTGTAGTATAGCTATTGAACAGTTGTGGATCAAAATTATTTAAAAAAATTCAACGGTTGTCATAGGAACAGTTTATCGAAGGCAGGAGTTTGGATGCGCTGACTTCATTGATACCTTGGAGGACTCCTTTTAACTTATTGCACATATGACGGACGAGATAGTGTGTCTGGGTGATTTTAACATAGATATGTTATCTATAAATGATAAAAGTACTGAAAAATGATAAAAACAGCTCTACATTACTGGACCTTATTTTGGTAAACGATAAAAAATGTATAGTCAATTACGGTGCGACTGATGTACATGGATTATCCGAACATTGTTTGGTTTATTGTGACTACCCTATTAAATGTAAATTGCATCGCAAAAGTTTTTTTGTATACTTACAGAGATTTTGCTAATTTTGATTATGAGGAGGTCTATAACGACCTTCAGTCTCTTCCATGGCACAATTTAATAAATTTAATCATAGACAGTGCGGACAGTAAAAGAATTCAGCATATGCAAAATACATGCCTGAGGTTTATTCATGGTATTAGAAAATTTTATCACATAACACATAAACTTAACGAAATTAAATGGTTAAATATGCACAATCGCAGAATACTTCATTCAGCCACATTGTTTCATAAAATTATCTCAAATAAAGTACCCTCTTATTTACTTAATAAAATTGAATTTAGATGTGATGTTCATAGTGTTAATATGCGAAATAGAAATTTAATTACGCCTCCATATCACAAAACTGCAATGTATGAGCGATCCTTTTCTTACGATATAGCTTATTTATACAATTCTTTGCCGGAGTATCTCAAAACCTGTTCACCTGAGAAATTTAACTCTAATCTATTTAAAATTCTACTTAATCCCCAAATCGGTGCAGCATAATCACTCTCTTACATACAGTGTGTCCCAGGATTGATGTTACAAGAGGTGAGATGTACTAAAAATTTTTGAATTTTATTTTAAGGTTCTGGGATTCGGTCCTGCTTGATTTGAAAAGAATTTTAAGAATATTTTCATTTTTTAAAAAACAAGTAGGCCTTGACAGGGAAGCAAAAACTATTTTATTTTCAGGTAAACTACCCTTTTTGTTTATGATACGGCAAAATTCTATTAAGGAAAGTTGTTTATAATGATAAATGATGGCGCTATACAAAATTTCAGAAAGATCTGTCGAATTAGGAAAAGCCGTTATTTTTTAAATTATTTTATTTTATTTTCAGGTAAACTACCTTTTTTGTTCATGATACGGCAAAATTGTATGAAGAAAAGTTGTTCAGAATGAGAAATTATGGCCCTATACAAAATTTCAGAAAGATCTGTTGACTTAGATTTAACCGTAATTTTTAATAAATGCAATTGTTTAATCCAAAAAATAACGTTTTAATCTAAGTCGACAGATCCTTCTGAAATTTTGTATAGGGTTATAATTTGTCATTCTAAACAACTTTTATTAATAAAATTTTACCGTATCATGAACAAAAAGGGTAGTTTACCTGAAATTAACATACAATTATCTCAAAAATAACGGTTTTTTATAAGTCGGCAGATCTTTCTGAAATTTTGTATCGGGCCATAATTTATCATTCTAAACAATTTTTCTTAATAAAATTTTGCCGTATCATGAACACAAAGGGTACTTTACCTGAAAATAAAATAGTTTTCGCTGTCCTGTCAAGGCCTACTTGTTTTTCAAAAACTGAAAATATTCTTAAAATTCTTTTCAAACCAAGCAGGACCGAATCCCAGAACCTTAAAATAAAATTCAAAATTTTTTAGACCATCTCACCTCTTGTAACATCAATCCTGGGACACACTGTATATGTTTAACATTACAATATTATTGCTCTACAGTTAGTGTCGTTAATTATTTAATATTTGTTATCTAAGTGGAAAAGCAGATGCTATTTTAAATAGTAATCTGAATTTGCCCTTTTGGTGGTGAAATGGGGGTTGTCGAAATTAAGTGTCTTTATTGCGCAAAGGACATTGGCATAGATGACCTAAATGTTCTAAAATGTTCAGGTGTACAAAAAAAAGGATGAAGAATTTAAATTAGATCATAACCATGGCTACTACTACCAGATACAAATGCAACTCGCTATTACTGGAGTTAATTACTGTGATTTTGTGGTATGGAGTAGTAAACATTTTTTCCGTGAAAGAATACATTTCAATGAGGTATTTTGGGAAAAAGAAAGCGCTATTGCTATGAAGTTTTTTAACAATGTGATGATGCCAGAACTTCTCGGTAGGGCATCCAATCCCGGGATCCCAAAATGTCGGTATCTCGGGATCCCTAATTTTTTTATCCGGTATTTCAATCCCGGTATTTTTCCCCAATACCGGAATTTTCGATATTTTTGGGATTGCTTTTGTGTGCACTGCGTCGCAGTTCGCAGAGTCTGCGAGTCGCCTTACCCGGCCTGGCCGGCGCCAGACATGGAGCAACATGTTGATAGATAATAATTAGTATGGTTCAGGGTAGTAGCAGTTAGCAGATGTGTCCATAAACGGCGTAAACTGTGTTCAGTTGTGTTGTCACTGTTGCTTGCATATTTACCTATTATACACCTACAAGCCTATGATATATATGGATAATACTAGAAATACCGGTTCTGAAAACAGGAAATCCCGGTATTGAATACCGGAAATCCCGGTATTGAATACTGGAAATACCGGTACTGAAAACAGGGAATCCCGGTTTGAACACCGGCAATCCTGGTATTGAATACCGGGATCCAGATAGAATTACTTCAATACCGAAATCCCGGGATTGAAAATTCAGTTGGGTATTGGATGCCCTACTTCTCGGTAAATATTTCACAAATAAAGCAGTTAAGGATGCTGCAGCTAATACTGATTGGAATGTATTCAAAGAGTCGTTAAATGTTAATAATGGTACAAATTTAATGTTTTGTAATAAAAGTAGTAGTACGGAAACAAGGACCACTGCTCTCGTAGCCACGCAAACTAAAGATAACAGTATATATTGTTTGTGTAAGGGTCCTGATAATGGAACGCCTATGATTGCTTGCTGTAATTTGCACTGTTCCGTGGAATGGTTTTATCTGATTTTTATTGGCTTAACATCTGTACCTAATACTGAATGGCATTGCCCTTTATGTAGTATAAGTGAAAGTAATAGTATTTTGTATTATATTGGTATTGGAATATAAAATAAAAGCAAATAAATATTTGATCGATTTATTTATTATCACTTTAATTGCAGTACTGTAAAATAAGTAAATACAAACATCATGTTTTTAAAAGCACGACCGCTGAGATATGTGAAAAACGCAGGTCTATTTTTAAATAAGTAACCGAATGCGCCAAGTAGCTGCTATAGAACACTGCAGTTTAAATTGAAACTAAATGAATTAATAACAGATTCATCCATTTTCAAGTATTCTATAATGTATATTGGTTATTTATATTTATACAGTACAGTAAACATTGCGCTTCCATACTTTGACCAAAATTATTTAAAAAGATATTTTTGTCAACTACACGGAAAAATTGCATGTTTAACACATTGGAAAATTCCATGCTCACTTAAAACTTTTACATTTGCTGGAAAACTCTCACTTTTCTTAACTTGTAGAGCAATCTACTATTAATTCACTAGCGATTTAAGAAGAAAATTAACTCGCTAGCATATAAACATTATAAACAGTTACTTATGGTTGCTATTATAAAGATAATAATAATAATGCCAGTTTAAAATGCCAAAGAAATAATAATTAATCGAGTTATTTAACAATATCAGTAACGGCGTAACTGGAGACTTGAGTTACCGCATTTATATTTTTATGGCGCTCAACGGCTTAAACCTGAAAAGAAACACAGATTGCAGGCAGCTGAAAATTATTTCGGTGGAGCAAATAATTCTCACATATAATCTCATAAGTCACAAGAGCATTAATTCTTTCCGGATTTTTTTTGACTGCGTTCCAACAACGTCATATTAATTAGGACGCCTTCCAGGGGCAAGCGTTTCCTTTACAGAGACTTTCCATTTGAAAATATATTTTTTGGGACTTTTCCTTACTGCCAATCTCTAGCGTGCTTTTAAAACTTTCTTTAGTGCAACAAAAGTTATTAAATTCGTCCTACATTTTAAATGCGGCATATGCCGCGGGGTTTAAGCTAGTATTAATAATAAACCTCAAAACAGTTTCACGTATTCTCTTTATACGTTGCAAAAGTTCACTATAATCACTGTCATTCATTAATTTTGAATTCTGAGACTTTTGCTCGCAAACTTCCAAAAGCAGGGTTTCAAATTGATGCTGTTGTTTTATTTTTAGTAACCAGATACCTATCCTTAAACAAATTTTACAAGACACGAAAGTAAACAATAACAACACACAGCACTTGCCATAAATATAACCTCACTTTTCTAATAAATTAGCCAAACGGAATTGGTTGGTTTACATACTAACCAACGAGCTGGTTATTATGTATTACTACTAATATTAAGTTCACACTTTATCCAAATACTGTGGATAGTTTGTAAACTAGCCAAAATCAACGGTTAATTTGTATACTTTTCTTGTGGTTTGTACTTTGGCGGTATATCTTGTGTAGTTTGTAAACTAGCTGGATAGTATACAAATTGGATGGTTTGTATACTATCCAGCTAGCCTATAAACTAGCCAAGTAAACACTTTAACCGTAACATAGGCAATATGAAGTACACACTCTAGAAATTTAATCCAGGCATGCATTGTAGTTAAACCATATGGCAAATTATTTAAATCAATTTCGAAATTTTTCACATTCTCTAACTGGTTCATTTGAAAAGGTTTCGACTTACATATATAGCATGTTTGGCTTGAGGTATTTCTTATTGCATTAATGGCTTTTCCATCAACCATTGTCAAGCACAAGGTGAAGTAAAACTCTACCAGCTCGTCATCTATGATAGTTTTAAAGGGAGTTAATTTTGTTATTTCCTCTTCGATAAGTGAAATCTCTTTTCTTAATAACTCCAGCGTTTCTTTGACATATAAAAGCTTTTTACGGTCTACAGTAACGAGTAGATGATACTTTCGGATTATCCCAAACTATTAATTCTTTGCCGTTTTCATTTGAACATACTAGACGTAATGGTACCAAGGATAGCAGAAATAAATTAGCTTCACTCACATCAGATTAATTCTCATGGTCGGTATTGTGATCGTTAATGGGATTATTTTTACAAACTGGAGTTTGCATATACTAGCTGTGACGAGAGCTGCTATCACATCCCCATTTTGAAATTAAGGTTATTTTCTTCACACCAGCCGGAATGTCAACGAATTTACTTAGCCTCATTACTGTGTAATTAAGTAGGTTTTGTAAGGGATGTTAGCTTTTTACATACCTTTAGGTCGTCGCTCTTTAATTATTTAACTCAACAATTGAACATTATACATATAAGTGTACTTGAGGCCCGTCTACTAGCAACAGTGAAGACGTCGCGAATTCTTTAATTAAGATGTTAAAGAGAGCACCAACAAGTTAATTCTCAGGTACACTGATATATGTCAAGAAACTTGTAACTTCACTGTATATCTAAATAAACAATTATTGAACTCAATGCTTGTAATTAAAATGAAAGAGAGCAATACTCTTAACTAGTTTTATTATCACTCAAAACTTGAGACATCCAAGATTGGCCTATTATATGAACGGGACGGACGGAGTAATTGTTACTCAAATGTTGTCCATTACTCAATTACTCTACTATTTGAACGGGACGGGGTACCCCTCTTAACTTAAACTACTAGTCTTTCTAATGTTTACACAGCGTTTTCATATGCAAAATATCATCAAAATCACTTATCTGTTCGTGGTTACACTTGTAGACGTTTAATGAATCAGATTAACTGTCAGCTTGACAGCTCCCAATCGTCAGCTATCACATGCGGCAAGTAGGCCTCAAAATTTTCTGTAGGTTTTCACGCTTACACTTTTTTGCTATAATTCAAAGTTCAAGATAAAATGCGGTAGATGCCAAAATAACTGTACCTACCCTGTTAAACAGGCAATAAACTTTGCAAACGTTATTCCGTGGTTTCCCAAATCGCTTCTAAGCTCGAATTTACATTCGTCGGAAAAATGATACTCGCTTCTTAAATCTCCTACCAAGGACGGTTTGCCAGTAACATTCTCTACTATAGCTAAACCATATGCAATGACGAGATTATCACTTATATACCACGAAACCCCTTGCACTTTCAAATGCTGTCACACGTTTTTTTCAAAACAAAATCGTTGTTTTTTTTCTAGTAACGACCAATGCCAATCTGATATTAATTTTTATGAGTTATTATCGCATTAAACCCACTTGATCTCTTATTTAACACTTATATACTGTAGATTACTAGTATTAATATCATATGCTTTTAGCACGTAACAAACTCCCCCCTTACCAGAAAGGAAAAATTTCAACGAAATTTTTAACTAAAGAATAACTTTATCCTTTAAGGATACATACATATACGCTAGAGAGTCAGTAAACCGTCTGTCATAAGACGTCCCTAACACTCTATCTTTAACAACCCAAAACCCACACCACAAACAAGCAACTACACTGTAAAGACGGTAATGACCCCAGGAGGAACCCAAGACCAGCTAGCAGTTGGTTAGGTTTTGTAGTTGACTTGCATTCAGGTCGAGTGAAGTTTATCTTTCGCTTTGGTGTAGGTTCGAGTTAGCTTGTTGGGTTTTGTTGGATACCCTTTTGAGATTTTGGTGGCATGGTGTTGCTGTGTTATACCTTCAGCTAAGCGTATCGTGTGAGTTTTTTTTGTCGGTATCCATTTCGCTTACGCGGATTTAGATCCACAAGTGGGTCTCGAGTCATTGTTTTGGTTTCGCTTTTAGCCATGCTTGGAAGTAAACTGACGAGCAGCATCCGATAGCACATAGTTTCTACGCAATACTGCTTGATCCGGAACGAACTCGACGAAAGTCATAGCGAGTTTTTGACTTTTGATAAGCCTTATCTAATCGTCGTTTAACATCAGCATACAGTTGCTGGAGTACTGTAGAACGATTATCTAAATCTCTATCACGATTAAATTGAATTTCCGGGTTTCCATCACCTACTACCGGTTCGTGATTTAATATGATTTCTCTGCCGAAATTAATGAAATATGGAGTTTTCCCCGTAACTTCATGAACTGAGGTACGTATAGCACAAACTACGTAAGACAGATATTTATCCCAATCTCGATGACGATCTGATACATAAGCTGTCAACATAGTCTTCAGCACTCTGTTTATACGTTCCGTAGGATTAGCTTGAGGATGATAATTGGCAGTGAACGAAATCTTACAGCCATACTTCTGATTTAAAGATTGAAACTCATGACTGCGAAACTGAACGCCATTATCACATATGATTCGCTTGGGAACCCCAAACATAAAAAATACGTCTTCCTCAACAATACGCGAAATAACCTTAGCTGATGCTGTACGGAGCGGAAAGATTAATGGAAACTTACTAAAACAATCAGCCACTACGAATATATACGCATACCCTCGTGCTGAACGAGGTAAGGGTCCTATAATATCACAACAGATTAATTCGAAAGGTTTCGAAACTAATGAATGTCCACCCATATACCCTGCAGGGGCTCTCTGTTCTGGTTTAATTCGTTGACACGTTTCGCAACGGCGAACATAAGCAACCACATCATAACGTAGTTTAGGCTAGTAGTATCTTTGTGCAATACGATGAAGTTTTATTAACACCCGTATGACCAGCGGTCGGAATATCGTGATTCTGTTTGATAATTTCTTGGCGTTGAGTCTTTGGAACAACCAGTTTCCAATGATCTTAATCATCTGCCAAGTCTGGATAATCGGTTCGAACATATTTATACAATTGACCGTCACTAACTCTCCAATGGGGAAATTTTCGAGGATCGTCAATAACTAATCGACACATGCGATGATACCAGGGATTACCAGCAGGACCAAACTGAACATTAATAGCATCAATAACAGGAACAGCACGAAACAAAGTGTCAGGCACAACATGTTCTTTGCCTTTTCGATGTATAATGTGAAAATCATAATGTTGAAGGCGAACTGCCCATCGAGCCATACGACCAACAGGGTTTTTAATACTGTTAAGCCATTTTAAGCTATAATGATCCGTCACAACCGTGAATTTAGTTCCCTCAATGTATGGTCTAAGTTTTTCAATAGCAAAAAAACAGCGAGGCATTCGCGCTCTGTCGTGCTAAAATTTCGTTCGTTTCTAGTCAGCGAACGACTAATGTAACATATTACTTTCTCTCTATCAGACTGTTTTTGAGTAAGTACGGCACCAATACCATAACCAGAAGCATCCGTTTGAATAACAAAGGGGACAGAAAAATCAGGGCAAGCTAATATCGGAGCAGATATCAAATGTTCTTTAATATCACGGAAGGCTCGTTTACAGTCACTATCCCAGAAAAATTTCGCATTCTTGCGGAGCAAAGATGTAAGAGGTCCTATAAGTGAAGAAAAATTTGGAACAAAACGACGGTACCATGACGCCATACCAATCACACGACGTACTTCCTTCACTGACACCGGAGTAGGAATACGATTAATCGCATCTACTTTTTCTGGGTCTACCAATACACCGCGTGAATTAACTACATAACCAAGATACTTAAGTTCTGGCTTACAAAAATGATATTTGTTTTGACTTAAAGTAAGACCAGCAGATAACAACCGAGACACAACCTCACGAAGAGTAGAAAGATGTTTTTCTAAAGTTGGCGTACAGATTACAATATTGTCGAGGTATGTAAAGACATATGGTTCCAAATCAGCACCAATAACACGATCAATTAGGCGTTGCCACGTTGCCGAGGCTGTATGCAAACCAAAGGTAGCCGGCGAAATTGAAATAACCCCCTATTAGGTACGGTAAACGCTGTTAAAGGGCGTGAAAAAACAGCTACAGGTATCTGCCAATATGCGGATTTAATATCAAGAGTCGTAAGATAATGAGCATCACGAAGTTTATCCAAGGTGCTTGACACATACGGAATAGGATAACCATCAGGTTGACTGACTTTATTAAGTTGGCGATAATCAACACAGGACCGATAACTACCATCTTTCTTCTCAATTATTACTATCGGAGATGACCAAGCAGAAGTCGAAGGTTCTACTACTCCCTCATCTAACATTTTTTTAAACTCAAGATCTACCTGTTTTTGCAGAGCAGGAGAAATAGGATAATATCGCTGCTTGATAGGCGACGATGTGGTTTTAATCTCATGTTCGACAAGATGAGTGCAACCTAACTTATTTCCCATTTTACTAAAAACTTTTTTGACAAAACAATCTAATTGTTCGCGCTGAACTTCAGATAAATGTTCTATGGCCTGTATAGCATTAACTTCCGGGATCAAGTGATCTTTTGAGAAGGTCCATTCGTTAATTCTAAGATCGGTTACAATACCCATCCTACGCAAAAAATCGCATCTCAAAATCAAAGTATGGGGTACGAAAGGCACAACTAATAACTCACAAGTGCAAACTCTATCGCGAAGCATAAGTGGTACTGTAACTATACCTAATATTTGGCACTCTGCACCATCAACAACATTACAAGTCCTATCTTTACTTGGTGTAAGCCTACAATGACCTTTCAACAGCTCCCATCCCTTTCTACCAACAACAGTATGCGAAGCACCCGAATCTAACAATACAAGAATCTGATTACCAAGAATTGAAACTTTAAGATACGGTCTCTCATCAGGACCTGCGTGACTTAAAATATAATCTAAAACAGCTTTAGAACTAGTATCCGAATTATTTACAGCATTGACCGAAGAATTTTCTTGACAACGCGCTATTCGGTCGTCTAGCGGCGTCGACCACCATTTCCCAAACATGAAGGGCACGTACGGACAGTAAAATCAGGTCGTCCACAACCATAGCAATATTGTTTACTATTCGCTGAACAATTACGCGCGAAATGATTCGGTTTATTATATTTCCAGCATCTCAAATCAGAAGGCTTGGTTGAATTGATTACTTTCGGTGGGTTATTACTACGAGTTTGAATGTAACCCTCATTTGAGGATACATTCACAGTATGAATCCTAGCATTACATTTCGGCTTTTGATAGGATAAATCAGGTTCTAACATTCGATTTCCCTGAGTGGGAGGTCCACGAAACCGTTGTGCACGCACATGTGCATCCTCAACAGATTTACACACTCAAAGTAAATGTGAGAAAGAAACAATGTTTTCTAAAGCCAATTGGGTTTGAAAATGTGGTAATAGATTCCTACGGATGAGACTAAGGCGATTTGTTTCGGAAGGCATCGATGGTAACCGATGGAATAAGTTTTCCATAATCGACACAAATACGGTTACAGGTTCATCGGCCCCCTGAGTACGACTGCGTATTTCATCCCATAAACAAGCTTCATAATCAAAGAAAAGCTGAACGTAATGCACTAACTAGCTGATCCCAATTATACAAAGTATCTTTAACCGATCGATACCAAATCAAAGCATATTCTGTGAAAAATTCAACAGCTGAAGTAAAAAGTTGTTCCTTGGTAACCCCACGCGCCATTCTCAATTCTTCAACACGCTCTAGGAAACTAGACAATCCCGATTGACCATCAAAACGAAGGTTCCATTTATTCATTGGAAGGTAATTGTTGTAACGTGGAGGAGCGTCAATAACTTTAGTGCTGTCAATACCAATAGGTGTCGGTAAAGTCTGAAAATGTTGATTATCAATCAAATTTGAATTACTAAAGCGATTTTGTGATTGATTGATTTGTGACGGCTCATCGTCAAGGTCCATCAAGTTAACTGCTTGTGAAATAGAAGAAACTAAAGGCTCATTTTCAAACGTTAATCTGGACTCAAGATCGTCCATAGCCCCTAAACACCTATTATATAGCTCATCTTTATCATCTGTTAAAAGCCCCCCAGAAACTAACCGTTCAAGTCGATTTGAAATATGTACAGGGTTATTCATTATAAATTACCCACCCCTTATCATCGTTATTATTGCCTATAGAAAAAAAAGTTTTAAATAAAAGTTATGTGGTTATAACTGAATTTTGTTAAAATGCTATCAAAAGTACAGTGGCGTGCATAATTAAGGGGATACAAAAAAGTAATATATTATTTTAAATGGAACACCCTGTATATTATTAAATTTTTGGAATGATCTTTCTTTCCTGATTTCAAAAATATACCATATGTTACCCCTACCTTATACCGTTTTTGAGTTATTAAACGTCGAATATCATTAACATTATTAAAGTAAGCTATGAAAATGACAACTATTTTGTTTGATAAGTGACATTTCTTTAATGAAATAATCTAAATGAGTTATTTTTTATTTATATTTAAATTTCCTAAATAAAACTTTGTTATATTTAATAATGTTAACTACTTTAACTAAGATATTCGACGTTTAATAACTCAAAAACGGTATAAGGTAGGGGTAACATATGGTATATTTTTGAAATCAGGAAAGAAAGATCATTCCAAAAATTTAATAATATACAGGGTGTTCCATTTAAAATAATATATTACTTTTTTGTATCCCCTTAATTATGCACGCCACTGTACTTTTGATAGCATTTTAACAAAATTCAGTTATAACCACATAACTTTTATTTAAAACTTTTTTTTTCTATAGGCAATAATAACGATGATAAGGGGTGGGTAATTTATAATGAATAACCCTGTACCAAGCGGGTCTGAATATGTTTATAATCATTACCACCCCTAACAAATGACTCTGTTGCTAATATTTTTTCTACAAGAATGTCAAGCTTCCTATTGCATATATCTAATTCTTCCACGTTATTCATCTCCACCTCCGGGAAAGAAGCATTACCCGTCTTTTCTAACCTAATACGTGCTCTAAGCAATTTACGCTTTTCTGTTATATTCCCCTTACAAACAACACCCCGTATTCGTAATTCATAATCTATTTCGTCTACCAACAACCTATCAATATCCATTCTGACTTTCTGACCGATTATTATGGTTCCGTAAGGTAAAATAAATCTCTATACGTAAAAGAAACCAATTCTTCAAAACTAAACCCTTTTTAACACAAGTATAACGTCTTATTTAATATTCTCAAAGTAACTCTTTGTGTGTCACGTTCTGATATTTCCCACTTACATAAACAAATACATATAATAAACAGATCTAATTACATCCGAATTCTTTTAATTAAGTATAACTACTGAAAATATTGCTCCTTTCAATTATTGTGCGACCTAAAGGTACATGTTCCAAACTATAGCGCCACGTTGGGCGCCAAAATCTTGTTAGCTTTTTACTTACCGTTAGGTCGTCGCTCTTTAATTGCTATAATAATTATCAGTCCTAGATGGTCTAGTATTTTTGAGTTGCATTTCTCTAATATTTCCGTTTTTTTACTACTGAATATTTTTAGAATTACATGACAACGAAAAATAACTAAATTTAATATACGTATAAAAACATTTACATAGTTGATAATTTTGTCCAACACAAACACCATTTACTAAATAGTAAATAACGTGAACAAGAAATTTATTGAATTAAGTAGTGTACCTACACGGGTTCTGGCTGACTTCGATTGGTTTGAAACTTGGCTAAGTGTCACGTGGCCAGGTCATTGGCCTCTTCGATTGGTTTGAAACTTGGCTAGGTCTAGCCGGAGATCAAGGTCACGGGCCTAGCCGGGGTCCGGTTCCCACGATGAATTTTTGGGGCTAAAAGTCTAATTTTGAAATTTTACAAGATTCCCACGATGAATTTTGGGGCTAAGTCTAATTTTGAAATTTTTACAAGATTCTCACAATGAATTTTGGTGCTAAATGTCTAAATTTTATTCCTACGCTTATCAAAAAATATTTCTCAGGCTAAACAGGATGCGAGTCATCGTCTGGGAATGCAAAACTTGTTGAGACTTGCAGATGCAGGATGATATTATTAACCAATTGAACAATGACGCCCGTTGTTTTAAAATCTGCACGACCACTTAAAAATAATTGGACAATGAAGTCTTTGTCGTCTGGAAAATTTTTGCTGATACAGTTAATGACCTCCATTATCAGATAAACCGAATGTTATTGTCTAAGGATTCAAGCCTGTGCAAACTTGTTTGAAAATGTGCAACCGTCAACTTAAAACAACACACATATTAAAGGAGAGTAGTAATATAAAAATATACCTGCTACTACAGACTTAATAAAAATTGAATCTTAAATTAGATAATAATAAGATTTTGTAAACGGCCAGTAATATTAATCTAAAATTAACTAAAAATTAAGTATTTATCAAATAATATTAGCAAAGTTGTTAAACCTATGATACAGGCAGTTATTAATTACTTAATAGATACAATTGTCCTATATCTAGTATTATAGTTAATAAGAATTAAATTAAATAAAACCAAAAAAAAGCTATTAGATCACAGCAATATTTTAGTAAAAAAATACTCTTCAGTTAGCAGGTTAAAAGTTTGATGTAGTTTAGTCAATCTTATACACATATATAATTCCAGCAGTACACTGGTAGGAAGCTAACACATAAGTACGGTGGAGTCTTAAACAGCAGAATTTTTGCAGGGCGATGAAAGAGACGTCTGTTGATCATATTTTTAGCCACCCAGCATTTTTCAGTTTATCTGATTCAGCAACTTCCGCATGCCAATCTCGCAAAACAGACACCTTCTTTGTTCTTGTGTTAGCACCTTGGCTTTAAGAATGTTATGGTAGTATATTTACGAAATATGTGAGATTATTTTCCAGCTAAAAGAAGCAACACTCAAAATGTTTTGAAAAATGTAAATGAATATTTTATAGAATTTGTAAAACCAAAGAAAATATTAGCAGATAATACGACTTATTTTAAAAACTCAAGGTTTATAAATACTTAAGGAAAAACCTTCAATAACTACAAAAATAAAAAGCAAGTTAAAACATTGCTCCTAAAAGCGCTTGGGTACAGCACATGATCATTGCGACTGGATTGTAGCAGTGTATTTTTGCCGAATAAGAAACTTATCTCGATTGTTTAGAATTCGGGTTCAAATGCCTGTTTAATGGAAACATTTTCTTGAATTTCCGCTAAGACACAAGATTGGTGGCAACAATATATAATTATACTATTGGAGATTATTATAATGCACACAAGTAAAATTATTACAAATTATATATATTATGCATCACAGGTCAACCTGACATGTTCCTGTAACCGGTTTTATAAGCACAGCGGTGTAAAACTTGTATAAATTTGTCTAAAACGTACATATATAAAATTATTACAAATATATTATGCATCACTGGCAAGTACGGTGGAGTCTTAAACAGCAGAATTTTATAATACAAAACGGAGCGATGAAAGAATCGATTTTATAGAATTTGTAAAACCAATAAAATATTAGCAGATAATGCAACTTATTTTAAAAAACTCAAGGTTTATAAAATACTTAAGGATTTAGGTACGGCACATATGATCGTTAAATGATAAAGCATTCAATAACTACAAAAATAAAAAGCAGCTTAAAATATTGGTCCTAAAAGGAGTGATGGTTTATTTTTATCATTGGAATTTCGATTTCTTACAATTGTCTATCTGTTCGTTAAATCAAGTATAGTGTACAAATAAATAAAGAAGACCGGTGGCTGCAACATCAGTTATGGTGCTTCTTATCAGGTACCTATAATAATTTAGTTTCATAGTCTTCTGTAGCTATTGCTGTCATAGATTTACCGAGAAACGCCACACCACTAACACAAACGCCCAAAATTACCACCTGTAACTTCTCCATGAGTACCTCTATGTATTTGATATATCAATGCTTGTCAAGTATCCACACGACCGACTTCTAATATTTATGATCGATTTCGTCACCTTTTTTCTGTTGGGAAGTAATTATGATTAAATAAGATTTAGAACAAATTAACTGGACCATAGTTAAAAAGGTCACATTTAAATTCGATAAGAAAACTGTTGTCTGAAGCCTTTCTGATATGCTTAATAGATACCGGCTTTTTTAGTTCGGCGATACAGCAACATGATGACGACGTGTGTCCTGATCTAATGCATTAGAAAAGCTCATGATTTGAAGGGTTATCTCCTAATTTGACACTCTATTCTATATCAATATACTTGTTTGTGCATCTTCGTCTTCGCTGCCACTAATTCAAGGTTGTTATCTTAAATATTCGAGCTATGTGATTAGGTATACGATTTTTTCATTCCTTCCAGTTAGCGAGTGCGAGCAAAATGAACTCGAGCGTGCATAAGTTCATTTTATAAATTTTCACCGTACTCGTTAGTAATTATTATTATTTGAATTTATACTTCTAGCATCTAGCACTTTAAAGCTCGTTTCACACTATAGTTAAGCTATGACTTGGTTTTAGTCTGGTCACACATTTTAGCATTAAACTTGAAAAGTAAAGGAAATGTCAGAATATTTTGACCAAACTAAAGACTATTTCACATTTTCTATTTTGTCATAATCTAATCACGGTTTGTTTACAATTCGGTCAAATATTACCACGTTCTTTGCATCATGCAATTGACATCAAGCACGCCGTGCTTGATCACTTGATAATACTTTTAAAGTTGATATGTGCGCGAGACTATTGCATAGGTGAACAAGACATGATCATAGTGTGATTTTAACAAAATAGGTTTCCTTTAATCTGTACTAAAACGTATAAAGATTTTTTTACTTTAAAACTACAATAGTGCTTACGCAAGAAAGACGTGACACTACTGAATCTAAAGTATCTGGTATTGTTCGTTAATTCGTCGAAGAGTTAGTTTTACCAACAATATTATTTGCAATATTAAATAATAAGGTTGTGGAGATAGATAGCCAAAAAGTTTATTGTAGTAGGTATAAAAAATCTGATTGTCCCTTAAGGTCCAAGCGTCATACATGTGAAGGTTGATAAAATATTTTACGTTTCGCCACTTTAGATGGCTTCATCAGAAATTATTGACAAGTAATATAACTATAATACAAAAGTTAGAAAATTAGATTAAGTGAACACATAGAAAAATTTTTCAAGGCTTACCAAGATGACTTCCATAAAGTTTATAATAAAGCCGTTGTAAATATTTGATAGTCAGTTTAGTTTGGCCAAACGTGTGAATCAACCTTTAATTTTTTTCAAATAATTATTAGATTACTAAATTCCGTCATCACAGGTTTTTAGAGCAACAAAAAGGGATTGAGGATACAGCTAACAACATGCACCATCACCTTATAGTAATATCCATGACAGCTCTAGGTGAAACAACAAATAGCTATTTAAGTAACAAGGAATGTAAGGACCTATTAACATTTGAGGTAGGCAAGTACAAGCCAAGACGAAGTCGCGGCCGCCGAAAATGTTAATATGCGATACTATCCGAGTTATCTTATTATATTTTTCCCGCTGCTTATAGAAATTTTCTTAGATTTTTGAAAAAATCGTTTGGTTTGTCACCTGTCACCAGTATTAGTTTTCGTGAGTCGTGTTACCTGTGAGTGTCACATGTCACATAAACACTTGCAATTTATAAACAAAACGTCTAAATCAGCATCTTGCTTTGCTAATTTTATTATCCTAGGAACTTAATAATAATATTAAGTTCCGTTGTCAAGAAAAAGCAGCAAGCAAATATAATCACCGACTTACACGTTTTGTTACTAAGACTGTATCACTGACTTACATGATCAGCAGCGGGAAAAAGCTATTATTAGAACTCGTACAGCTACAAAACATAAATTTAGACATTAAATGGTGGCTTCTGAACCATGACCTTTTCACAAGTTAATGGATTACATACAGCTTTTAGGGCTTCACTTGATGCATACTTTACCGCAACGTGTTATCTAACAATCGAGTTGTCATGATGCCAATTAATAAAATCAGTCACATTTGGGGGGTACACGGTGTAAACTTAATCGAAAAACTTACCCTGCTTGTAGAGGGCCCTGGTATAGGGTTTTCATAGTTCGATCTGCAAAAAGCAAATTAATTAGTAAGTCTAGAAACATCCTAAAAGAAACTAGAACTAGAACACATGTTCAATTTGAGCTTTTGGTCGTGTAGTTTTTAAATAGGAGATAACGCACTTGTGACACAATTGCTCTCGCTTATCTATCGTTTGTGATCAATAAAGCAATACACAGCTAAGTAAATGATTTTTTTCACTAGCATCTTTGTAAGTGCTCCTTACACTGTCTGATTTGAGGGATGTAGGAAACATTTACATAACAGTTTACAAAGCCCCGAAGCGCTAAAAAATCACTTTTTTCAAAACGTGTTGATGTAAATTTATGTTTTTGGACCTCAGAAATCTATTTCTGATGTCGGAAGACACGAAAAACTTACCGTTTTTCCACAAATCACTCATAACCTCACTTCCATCACTTCTCTACTAATAAC
Source organism: Agriotes lineatus (assembly GCA_940337035.1). Lineage (NCBI taxonomy): Eukaryota > Metazoa > Arthropoda > Insecta > Coleoptera > Elateridae > Agriotes > Agriotes lineatus. The sequence continues at coordinate 24,807 of CALNHX010005713.1, forward strand.
AATATCGAAATGCGTCATCTGCAAGTACTAACAACCTATATGTAACTCACGGCCTCCTGGATTAGTGCGAGACTGACGTCTCTAAGCGTTACACATAATTTATCAAAAACCCAACAGATGGCGCCAAAGTACGTTGGCCTCAGAATCACAAAAATTATGCAAATGTGGCGGGCCGCGTAGAGACGTCAGTCTCGCACTAATCCAGGAGGCCGTGATGTAACTAAATACACTTCTCTTACCCACAGACTACCTATAAAGTAGATAGATACCTACCTTGTTTATTTAAAAATCATTTAAATTGAAACCCGCTTCGTCCATATAATGGTAATCTTGTATTGTACAACGCCACCGATGAACTACTGCACAAAGCAACCACTAATAGAGCGATTTCTCAAACAGTAAGCTTGAATAAAAGTTTCAGCGCCCTACAACGGGTGGGCCAGAAACTATTCCAGCAAGGCGGCAAAATTTAAATACGCCATTACTACGATATTTGGATTAATCAAGGATATACTGTCAACACCAATACAAATTTTGCATATACATAATTTGCCTTCATCAGAATCTCGATTTTAAAGTTTTGAACCGCATAAATCGGAATATGCAAAATCTTTATAGGTTCTGAAGTTTACAATAATTATGGAAAATTCAAACAAAATATTTGCGAATAACAAATATATTTAAGTAATTCAAATAGCAATATTGTTTAATAGGTATTGTCAATCTTACAATAGTCGTGCTCAATTGCAACAATTTGCTTTGGTTCAAAATGCTTTTCACGCATTTTAAATGATTTGTCGGTGTCAGTTTGACGTATGAGTTTACTATTTACGCACTTTTCAAAAGGCGGACAGTATAGCCCCTCTATTTACAAATAGTAGCGACATCGTGGAGCAAACCTGATGCAAACATGAAAATACAAAAAGTTACTAAACGGTACGAGCAACTGCTATTTAAAATTTCAGTGAAAAAATAACAGATCTGAATACCTAAAATCCTTTTCTGCCACTATTTTTACACTTGTCGACACAACACCCTTGCATTTCTACGTCCTCGACCTTGAATTAGCCCCCGAAGAGGAAAATTAATAAAAGCAGGACAAATGTCAATGTCACATTTTAATTAATTATGCAACTTCCTCGACGATTTTAAATATGCTAGGGACTTAAGGGATACCAACGTGATTTTGCCCCAGCGGCAACATCAAAGGGTGTCGCTACTATTTCTAAATAGAGGGGCTATAGCGGACAGGTGACACCAGCGCCTCCTGACGGATGGGCCAATCTCTAACAATTATTTGATTTGACAGATGCATTCAGAAAACGCTTCTATTAGTAGGTTTTTCTATGCCGTTGGGAAACTTGTGTCTCCTACACTAAATCGGCACAATTTGAAACAACACTTCTTCACATACCGACCCATAATTAATTATAGTTTGGTTCACAACCTTGCCGAGTGGCGACACTAGCGCCCTCCGATGGGTGGGCCAGTCCCTAACAATTATTTGACAGGTGCATTTAAGAAACTCCTCTATTAGTGGTTGCTTTGTGAACTACTGGTCCTAGAGTCAGCAATCTTGGAGGGAAGGACCGCTAACATGTCAAATACCTTACACTGTTGCCAGATCTTTGTTTGTTTGCTTCTAGAGCAATTTGGGGCCTAATTCGTTTTAGTTTGCATGTTTATCGTGGTCCTAGCATCAATGTCGAATAGAGGTGTTCTAGCTCCAACTGTTTTGTGAATGAAGGTATCATTTTGACACTAAACCATATTCGTGATTCTTGCAGGCGTTGCGGTTAGGGTCAAACTAAAATGTATTGAACGGTTGGCGAACCTGGGATTGTTACATAATTTCCTTCGGTGTGAAGGCTGTTAGGTAGATATGTCGTTTGTTTAACGATTGTTCACGATTAAAAGCAAACTAAAAATATTTTGGCGCCAAACGCTGTTGAAGCCAAACAATAAAGTTCTGGCAACGTTTTAAGGTACTTTTAATCTAAACGATCAGCTGCTCGCGCCTCCCTCCAAAATTACTGACTCTAGGAACAGTAGTTCATCGGTGGCGTCCTACAATACAAGTTTACCCATATAATTATTTATCAAAAAAAGGCAGTGGCTAGTAATACGTCTAACGTGCACAACCTAACCTAACCTAACCTACCCAGAGGATCGTGTCACCAGAGGATCGCGTCACCAGAGGATCGCCCCCTCGACAGCCGCCCCTTGACAGCCGCCCCCTTGCCAACCGCTCCCCTTGTTAGCTTAGTATCTATGCAAGGATGGTATAAACCAATAATAATACGATAAAAAGACGCAGAAGGCAACTGCGTTACTAGCTACGTCTGCTGGAAATTCTTTTTCGTATTGAAATTGTTGGCCCTGAAAAGGGCCGTTTTCAGAAAAAAGAAATATCATGGATATTCCGGTGGATAGAGTGAGGCCGCTTCTTTGAAGAAGTGGTGAACCACCTCTTCTTCAAAGGTTCGTTTGAAAAGAAATTCCGCCAGATAACCGACAAAATGAGGAGCAGATCGGCCATAACGGGGGATTCCACCTCGAACATCCCTCCACGTCCGTTCAATGTTCTGGGTGTGAACTGTGCGGTCGTCAGTATTCACGTATTCCAGGGAATGATTCACACCGAGATGAGTGAAACCTTCCCTGACCCAACGTGTTGTATGCTTTCCAGCAATCAGACACTATAGTAGTGCCAGGCAGGATCCACTCTTTGATAACCTCTAGGAGGGTATCAGCATCTCTCTGTGGAACCGGTACCAGAAATACCCGCTTACTGCCGCGTTCGAATCCCCCAAAGACCCACTGACCCTCAATTCGCCTACCTCTGTTGAATTTTCTTTTCCCAAACTTGGCCTCGTCGATCTCGACGACTGTTCCGGGACCACCAATCTTCCGGGAGTTGTTTGTTGCCCAATAAATGCAAACTTCTCGGCAGAACGAAGACCAATCCACAATGGTTCTTGAAGACCATTGTAGTTCTCGTTTTATGAATTGTTGTCGTGGGTAACGGACCAAACACCAAAGGACGCAGAAATAGCCGATATCTTCCAGCGACAATTTGCTATTCCAAAAGAAAGTTCCAGCTCTGGCAGATTTAGTAAAGGAGCATTGTAATTTACGCTGTTTTTTCTTCTGGGCAGAACGATCCTCGTAGCGTATCTTGCGACAGTTGTAGGTCAAGAATTTATATTCAGCGATGCAACACCATCGCACCCGGAGCAGCGTCGTTCTCTCCCGACTACCCCATGATCCACCAGAAAATCCACAAAATTTCTTCTGCTTGCAGAAATTGCCAAAAAACTACGAACAGTGAGATTGCAAGAAGCACACGCAACCATTTTATCGCAATTACAAAACTGCAATGACAATTGAAAGATCTATTTGTTTGTAACACGGCCTTCTAGATCAGCGCGCCTGCCGGCTCTCAGCCGGCAGGCGCGCTAATCCAGAAGGCCGTGGTTTGTAATCAAACATTAAGTATTTACTTCGTTGTCATGGTTACGGCCGCCAAGAATTTACGACTGCGTTCTGCATTTTGACAAGCGGTTCAAAGGTGGGAAATAAAATCTTCTTTGTTTGTGGGAAAACTGTTGGCTTTTTAACCATTTCATCGCCAAAAATGAATTGCCTAGGCCCGAAATAATAAGCAAAACTCCATAAAGCTCTACAAGTAAGTGTTTTTTAATTTTTGTTAACCTCAAAATGCGACATTTTTTTTTTGTGGTATAACCGTTAGTTTTTCGACCCTTCCGACATTGGAATTGAATTCCTGAAGTCCGAAAACATAAGTCACACCCCATAAAACCTCAAAAGTAAGAGTTTTTAGCGCTTCGGGGCTTTGTAAACAATTACCGGAAAACTGCCAAGGCAGCATTTTTTAGCCTCGGCAATAGAACCCCATTGTTGGTCCTGAGTCGCAGCAACCCTGTCCTTCACAAGAAGACCGAGCAACGTTTCACCTCAGCCATAGTCTCGTCCAAGCCGGAACCCTCCTTCACTCATAAAGCACGGCGTAAGCAATCACTCGACGATTTAAGCTGACCAACCCCGTCATGTCCCTTGCTTTTGTTTTAGGCCCCGCACCTTTGTTGAGTGCCTCTACAGACATTCACCAACCCCTAGCCCGTGTTTGCAGGCTCCTTTCAGGGTCACAGATTGAGGTCGCCATCCTGATATGCTCGAGCCGGCGCCCACAGATGTTCTATGCTGAATTGGACCCTTAGGGTTAATCGACAACTCCAGCTCCGATCACCCTCTCTGCGGAGGGGAGCCGCTCTGCATTCCCTTGGATCGGAATGACGAACCACTGAATATAATAGATCACACCTGTAAATAGATAGTTCCACCTTCATACACTCATTGCCGAGGCAAAATTTCTTTAATGCTCAAGTATGTAGCATCGGGAACAAACTCAAATGACACTGTAAATTCATTATTTTTGGATAGTTTAAAAATAGTTTAGATACAATGTTTTTATCTTAAGTAGACTCAAACAAATTTTACAAATTGATATGTTTTGTATTTAACCTATTTATAAGTATAACGAAGAATGATCTTATTATAACTATGGAGACCGGATTTATAGACAGAAGTAGTAATAAAATAGGATTGATAGGCACGATTTTCTGTACCTTTCAATATTAGAGCAATAATTATAATAATAATTAAGTAATACATATTGGTGACTCAAGTACATATATTTTTACAAACAATCGTATTATTATACGCACAAATAATCAATATACAAGGTGTTTGTAAATTGCTAGACAACTCGTAACGTCGCTAATAATTTAAAAAAAAAAATTGTTTCAAATGCCAGTATGCAACCTACAAATTGTCATGCACTAGTGATGTCAACTTTTGATACTTGTAACTATTCGTTACTTTTCGTTGTAGTATTCGTTACCGGGTACTCGTTTATTCTAAAGCCATCACGCGTCTCAACCAGTTCGGATCGAGTACCTGAAAGTTAAGCAAGAGTATCCGTTGGCTTTAGGTGGATTGGCGACTACTCCCTACACACGGAGCTGGAAAGCTGACGTAAACAATGAAAACTGAATGTTGACTTCTTTATTTCTCAGAATTGAGCATTGCGCTCAGGGCTTATGCACACGTAACATCAGGAGTTGTATTTGTTACGCATTTAATATTTAAAAGAGGTGTTAAAACAACCTAGTTAAGAGGTCTGCTTTTATTTTGTTTTCAAAGTAACCTTATGGAAAAACAGGTGAGAGCAACCTACCTGATCTCTTATCATGTTTTTTAACATCTGTTAATAATAGTTTCTTCGGAAAATTACCTATTTTATTTCACGGTATTTAAAAAGTGCTTGCTAGTACATTTTTTCGTAAAACTACTATAAAAAAAAAACATCCTCGAATCCTCGTTTATGTGCACATTAGCATTTCTTTGGGAAATTGAGTGGGCTAAATGCCTTCAACTATGTTAGTTAGAAAGTTCGCATTCCAAATACTGCCCTTCGTACTTTATGCTGTTTTGACAATTTTTTGAAAGTACAAAATCTTATTTTTGTGTAAAATGTATTCAGTGGCTTTTAAATGTTTAATTAACTTGTTGAAAAGTAGCAGTGGCAAAATATACCATCTAAATCGTTGTACGTTACATAAAAAGTCCTAAAAACTGCACAGCGACGCCTATAATTGGCCTAACGGCTGTTGGCTGAGTGCGGATTAAATAAATAAATTTCTAGTATTCAATATCATAATATATGATGAAATTTACTTTCAGAGTGTCTCTCAATATTCATTTGATATTGTTGTCATGGTTAAAGGTTAAAATATAAAAAAAAATATGTTTAAAACACTGGAAAGAAAGCGTTTTATTACTACACGAAAAATACATTTTTCATATTCTAATATAAATTTCAGTGATTGGCCAATTGAAATTACAATAATACAGCAAAATATGTACGTATTGTTATTGCTTTATAATTTTTTTGCTAAACTTAAAAGCATCGTTTACCCAACGCGAACTCAAATTTTGCGCTATATGATAATTCGAGACACCGGCTATGGATTAGTAACAGTACTACTAACCTCTAGGTTAAACAGTTAAAATTTTTAAAAGCTGTGTTTGGCAACCGCTTAAGCTCTTCAGTAAAACGGGTTGTCTATGCAAAAATTTGCAAGAAGCAGACTGACAAATACATTTGTCCGTGATAGTACGTTGTTTGAAGAATCAGTACCATAATTTAAATTTAGCTTTCAAACCATTTACCATTTCCTTCGTAAAACTTGATTTGAGGGAAATTCATGACAAGATCTCTAATCTGTATATTTGCAGGTTGCAATACAACCAGGGCCGCGCCGCATATTTTGGTTGCCTGTGTGCGGATATTTTTTGTTGCCCCTAACTCTAGTAGTACTTTCAAAAGTAAAAAAAACTTCAAACTCACAAAGAAATTTCCTATATTTAAATACAGAATAAAAATATAAAATAAAATACAAAAGAAAAAAAGTTTATAACAAACCTTAAGAAGTTTAATACATAAATAAAATGGCTGAACTTTTAACAAAATAACAGTAAATATAGGCACAAACATATGATTAGAATAAATCTAAGTATTTACAGGAACTCAACGCGCCTGGTTTTTATTTCCGATTTTTTTTTTATAAATTCATGAAGTTGTAGTTGCTCGGCATGTTCATGTTCTATTGAAATTGTAGCCATATTGACCAGTCTGGTTTGGGTCATGGTGGTTCTCAAATAATTTTTTATAATTTTGAGTTTTGAAAATGATCGTTCGCCTGATGCTACTGATACAGGCAAAGTTAGTAAAATTCTTAGCTCAATCACAGTGTTAGGAAACGTAGTGCATAAACTGTTTTCTAAAATATATTCCAGTACGTTAAACGCAGTCATACTAGGTCTTAGCATATATGTACTTCAAAACATTTATTTCTTGGTAAAGTTCTAGGGCATCAATGTCCGTTTCATTTCTACTACTGTCAGACAGTTTTAGTTGTAGGTCTTTGCAGTTATTTAAAATGGCTTCATCTTCAACTTCTTTTAAACCGTGCACATTATAAAGAAAATTAAACATGCTACTGTGTTCTTTTAGTAGGTCAAATCTATTATTTAAGGAACTTAAAGCCGTGTCTATTACAATCAAATAAAAATTAATTTTGAAATTTCATTCGGGAGTATGCACACTTTCATCTGAATGTTCATACTGAAATTGGGTTTTCTTTTTTCTTCGTCGCACAGTGAAATTATCGAGAAATTTTGGTTCTACCTCCATCTCTCAGCTATATGTTTTGCAGTATATATACAGTCGGAAAAACCTTCATCGCTACGTTTTGTTTGAAAAAATGTGATGAGATTATTTATTAAGTCCAAACATATTCCAAGATTTAACGTTGGTTGTTGGATCATTTTACTTACAACATTAATTTTTGACAAAATTTCATGCCAAACTGCAATACAGCAAATAAATTTAAAAGATTGAATTTTGGCTGCTAAACACTTGGCTTGATGGCGCGTAGTAGAATCTTTATTTGAATCTTCTACAATATCTAGTAATGCGTCGTGAATTTCAGGAAGTTGAAATCGCAAAGGTAAAACTGCATCAATTCTACTCTCCCACCTTGTTTGCGATATAGGCTTTAATGTTAAACTTTGTATGTGAGTTTCTAAAACTCCCCATCTTTGTGTGGACGAAGAAAAAAATACAAACAGCTCTTGAACTGTATTAAAAAAAATCAACAGTTTTGAAATTGATTTTTGCAGCGTCATTAACTACAAGGTTCACACTGTGGGCTGAACAAGGCACGAAAAGGGCACGAGGATTGATGTTTAAAATTTTTCGCTGTAAACCGTTGTGAACCCCTCTCATATTCGCTCCATTGTCATAACCTTGACCACGCATGTTGTAAATGTTCAAATTAAGATCCTCCAATTTTGCTATAACAAATTCACTTAACCCTTCACCTGTCGAATTTGTAATAGGGCAAAAACCTAAGAAATGTTCATGGACCTTTCTAGATGTGGTGTTTAGTTTTACGAAACGAATGATTATCGTTAATTGTTTCGTGTGACTAGCATCGGGTGTGCAGTCTAATATTAAAGAGAAATATTTTGACTCTTGTACCATTCCCAAAATAGATTCTTTTATTTCATTTGACAATAAATTTAGGATTTCGTTCTGAATTTTGTCGCCCAGATAAGTGGGCATATATTTCAAACTTTTTGAAGTTTTAATTCGTCTTACGTGGGCTGACATAGTAGCATCGAATTTAGACACCATTTCAACAAGTTTTAAAAAATTCCCGTTATTGGCATCAAAAAGTTTATTTGATTTTCCACGAAACGCGAGATTTTGACGAGCCAAAAATTGTATGAAGTATATAATTCGTTCTATCACGTCATACCAATGTTTTTTTTCAATGTTATAAACTTCTTGTTGAATTTTGTCTATAGTTGTTTGGGTCTTAAATGCTTTTGCTAGTTTTATCCATTTGTTGCAATTTTTAATGTGTATTGAACTTTTTTCATGCCTGGATAATATCAACGATAAATGTTGCCAGTCAGCTGAACCTTCAGTGACTGAAGTATGGCTTATGCTGCTCTCTGTAAATAATTTACAACAAAAACAAAAAACTGAATTTTTCAATACCGAGTACAATAACCAATTTTTTTCGCATTTCTCGCCATTTGGCAATGTCCTATAATAATATACGTCAGAAAATTTGCGTCCCTCCTCATTGGCAGGATAGTTACGTTTTTTTACTTGCTTAGGTTGATTTTGTACCAAGATTTGAATAGAGTTATTTGATAAATTATCTGGCCACATACCAGGATCATCGCTTATTATATCTTCGGCAAGTTCGGGTGGGAAAGGGGCTGTTACATGCTGATGAATTTCCTCTTGTCCGTCTCCTAATTCTTGCTCAGTTTTTTCTGCAATGTCTTCAGACGGTTGTTGCTGGGCGTTACTGGTAGATGTAGATTGCCGGAGATGTTCTGGAATTTCCTCTTTTCCCTCTTCTAACTGCTCCTCAGTTTTTTCTTCAATGTCTTCAGAGGACTCTTGCTCGGCTTTACTAGTAGATGTAGATGGTTGCGGGTGTTGTAATTTCAAATATTTTTCTAATGCCCCAGCTTGTTTTTCTACATTTTTCCGTTTTTCTAGTTGCTTTTTTCTATGTTGATAACCAGATTCTTGTTTTCTAGGCATTTTTCAGCTGCAGTAATTAAAAATCTGAAAGCATAACAAAGTAAAGAAATGAGAAAAAATTCAAAACGAATTTCAGCCCCGAATAAAAAGAATTAAAAAATTGAAAATTATTTGATTACTTACATGTTTCGCTTTTGTCTCCGTAGTACTTCTATTGCAACACTCAACACAACTTGCACACTTTATCACTTGAATGCGGAAATGACAATGAACCTAAAAATGTTATTTTCTCCCTAAGAGAAATAGAACTAAAAATAAATCGAATTGCTGCAGCCAAAACAGTAATAAATAATCGTTTTAATGATTCGTACGTGCTTAATATTTATTTACAAAGTTTTCGGGTGTGTGATCGCGTTTATCAAGATAAGACGGATAGGTTTACATAATCAACTCGGTAGGCATGAAATTTTATTTTTCACTCTTTGATAATTTTTATTAGATAGGGAGACTCAGTAATAGAAGAATAAAACATATCGAATTCCCATCGTGTTGCCCCTAAACGGACTGTTGCCCGTGTGCGGTGCACACACCGCACACTGGGGCGGAGCGCCCCTGAATACAACACCTTTTATATGTACAATATGCAGAACTGCTTTTCATTATAACAACAAACCAAATCGTAAACAATAAATTAAACTGTGAACGTAAATAAGAAAATACACAAAAAAACTAGCAGGAAACTTCACATATGTCCAGGCCACAGAATAAACACCTAACAGACTCGGAAGCGACAATCTCTGTTTGGCAGGTGTCTAAAAATCAGTGCGCATGTTTAGCGGCAGCCAGTGCCAGTGTATATAGGAAAGTACCGCCATGTTTACTCCTCTGACATATCCGTCACTTTGAGGTTTGTCGCACAATTCCTTCAACGTGACGTTTGTCTCACTATTCAGCAGCACAATTATATGGATGAAATTGAAATAAAACCTGGTTTTCTTCGAATGAATTTATTAACTAGAAACGAAGTAGGTAATTACAAACTATTCACTACAATCAAAATGACTAAAACTTAGAAGCTTAGAAAAGTTGTCTGCCACCGATTGCGGGCAAGTGCCATGTGTGTATAGTAGTAGTCTAAGAACGGTGACATTTTTTAGTGATTATTTAGTTAAGGCCTATTTTGGCTTGAATCTAGTTTAGCGACCAACTCCAATCAACATGTGCTAGACACCATTCGACGCGTCTCGTCGAGCTGAACAATATTGCTGCTGAAGACATTCGGGGCAGACCAGCGGTTACTGAGATACAGCACAGTAAAGATTAAAATGTCCCACACTAAGTCTATGGCGCGATCGCTTAAAAATGTCTCTATGTTAAATCATTTGGGTTGGGTTGGGTTGGGTTGGGTTGGGTCGGGTCGAGTTGGGTTGGGTTGGGTGAGGTTAGGTAAGGTTATGTTAGGTTAGGTTAGGTAAAGTTAAGTTAGGTTAGGTTAGAGTAGGTTAGGTTAGGTGGCACGCAGTGTGATTTGTTATTAGCCTTCGGTGAGGTACGCTGCGCGGCGCCCCGCCGAAGGCCCCAGAGTGTTTTCCACGAAGAAAACTTTTTTTCAGGCTTCGCAATTAATTTTTAGTCGGATGGTCCCCTATTTTCGTATATATTTTACTTATAGCTGGGGGGCGTTTTTCAAAAACTTTATAGTGCTGTATCTCAGTAACCATTGGTTTAGGTTAGGTTAGGATAGGTAAGGTTACGTTAGGTTAGGAAAGGTAAGGTTAGGTTAGGTTAGGTTAGGTAAGGTAAGATTAGGTTAGGTTAGATTAGGTTAGGATAGGTTAGGTTAGGTTATTAGGTTAGGTTAGGTTAGGTGGCGGGCAGTGTGACTTGTTATTAGCCTTCGGTGAGGTACGCTGCGCGGCGCCCCGCCGAAGGCCCCAGAGTGTTTTCCAGGAGAAACATTTTATAAAAAAAACTTTATAGTACTGTATCTCAGTAACCATTGGTCTGCCTCGAATGTCCCCAGACGCAATGTAGTTCAACTCGACGAGACGCGTCGAATGGTGTATAGCACATGTCGATCGGAGCTGGTCGCTAAACTAGGTTAGGTTAGGTTAAGTTATGTTAAGTAAGGTTAGGTTAGGTGGCGCGCAGTGTGACTTGTTATTAGCCTTCGGTAAGGTACGCTGCGCGAAGCGCCGCGCGGCGCCCCACCAAAGGCCCCAGGGAGTTTTCCACGTAGAAAACATTTATAAAAAAAACTTTATAGTGCTGTATCTCAGTAACCATTGGTCTGCCCCGAATGTCCCCAGCGGCAATATTGTTCAGCTCGAAGAGACGCGTCGAATGGTGTATAGCACATGTTGATCGGAGTTGGTCGCTAAACTAGATTCTTACCCCTATTTTTTTAAAGAATGTTGCGGTAGGCATTATAAGTGTCATCTGTAAGGATTATCCTTGATAGCGGTATCGGAGGGAGGCAGAGCACCCCCAACTTGACTAAATAATAAAAATTACATATCTTGGCACATAACCGTATATAATACGTTAATGTTGTATTTGTATCTATATCCTTCAAAGTTACTGGTTTACTCCCATATTACAGAGTGCTCAGCAATAACTGATTGAGTTAGCAATCCAAAATTTTACTTGAAATTTGCAAGACTGTAGTCTATGTCAAATTCTCAAGGTTAGCAGGTTAGGTTTTGCGTCAGTCTGTGTCAAATAACAAACAAAACCTAATCTGCTAACCCCGAGAATTTGACATAGACTTACAGTTATGCCAATTTTAAGTAAAATTTCGAATTGCCAACTCAATCAGTTATTGCTGATCACTCGTACTTGTCCTCCATTGCAATTTCTTGAAATGCCGTGTTCTTGTGCAATAAATTGCTGCTAATGCTCCGAAAATGATGTAAGATTACTTTTACTAATTCAAGAGGTTGCAAACAAGGAGAGAAGAAAGCAATGTATTGTAGTGGTAGCTTCTTAAGACTGCTAATTATCTATAAGAGCATTCCTAGGTATAAAATTATTTATGAAAGAATTAATCAATTAGTAATTTAAAAAAATACAACAGAAATATTTGAGATTTGTTTAATGAATGAGAGTTTGGATACTGGTCCTGTGAAGTGATAAATATTTTATCAGAAAGGTTCTAGCATATGAAATGATTTGGTTGAGATAGTAGTTTAGTAATATCAGAGTTTAGATCATAATTTATATTAAATGACAGAAAAAGCTAAAAGATAGCTTGATAAAAGTGAAAGGCAGACTCAAATGATTGTTTGAAAAAATCAATTATAAAATGTCAGAATAAAATAAATCATATAGAAACGTATCCGGAGTGTTAGCTTGTAAAAAAAATTGGTATAATAATTTTATTGTTAGGGAAATTTAGGAGAATATAAATAACTTTTTTTCCGAAAATGTAACATGTATTTGTAATTAAAGTAAATTTAAATAATAAAAAACCCTGTAATAAAACGACGTTTGTTATCTGGTTGGTGTATTGAAGTGTGTGTTTAATAAAAATTAAGTAATAAAACGATGAATACAACTAATTTTAAAAACTAACTGAATAATAAATAAGGTTATAAATGGTACAAAGAAGAATAAGAACAGCTAAGAACAATAAAATAGTCTTCCTGGAATAATAAGGTCTGCAGAGGATTTGGATAAACTGCATAAAAGTGAATACATCTACAATTAAGCCGGAATTGGATGCGCACTGCATGTGAATATATGTTCAGACTTGGACGAGCTTGTAATCAAATGGATTTTTGCATCTGAGTTGGATTTTGACTTGGGTAGCAGCAATGCTCTTGTGGGTCGTCTAAATTTTCCTGGTCTGGTGAGGGCAGTTTAGATTGCTGATAGCTTTGTGACTGTTACAAGGAGGGCAATTCCGGAAGACTGGGATTGTTTGCAGTGGTAGTGTCTGGATTGGAACTATACAGGAAGTGATCAGCAACGGCAGCTGTTACAGGGAGCTGTAGTTAAATAGGGTTTCCAGAGGATCGGTAGGTCAACTGCTTGTGTTGATTCGACTGAGATGCTGTGTGGAGTGCTTCAGTGAGCTTAAAAGGGTATATGTTAAAAAAACTAAAGAAAATAAGTCCTTAATAGTGAATGAATTAGATATTTGAAAGAATTACGTACTTTAATAGATATTTGAAATAATAATATGTGTAACAGATATCACGTGATTGACTTTTCACTTTCATGGATTTTTGACTTTTGACAGTTGTAGAAATGTCATAATTTTTAAGTAATTTTAATTGTAACTTGAGTTGAAAGCCGTTTTCATAGAGCTAGCAAAAGAGATAGAAACTAAAATAGAAAATTTATATAAAAGGGCATATATCTTACATTAACTTACCTAAACAAAAAATATTTCAATACAAAAATATCATACAATCTTAAATCGTCTTTCATATACTAGAGTTAATTAGATTGAGTAAACTAAACAGCACCGTGTGGTGTATATAGCAGTATATATAATATTGTTAAATAAGATTTTCCAGATCGAGGTTGCGTTTGTTAGGATAGTTTTTAATCACTTTTTTGCTGTGGTTTTGAATTTTTAGAAAGTAAAGCTCAGTTTTTAAATATCATTATTAAAAGTACTAAACACTGCAACTACTGCGTAAAACATTTTGTGTTTTAGAAACATTTCACCTAAATCAGTTTGAATACAATAGAGCTGACGGGAAAAGACCACTGCGTTGGAATGTTTGTATATATTTTCCAGCAAAATTCTTAAAGCAAGAAGAAATTCAGCTGTAGCACCTAATAATAACACGGAAGAAGGTATAAAGTTGGTAGTATGTATGTACCTACATGTTTTTATCTTTTTTAATACACGGTGGTTTTTCTCATAGATTTCAATGAAGTACTACGCGCAAATGTAATATTGAAGCTGTAATTGAAATTATGAAAGTTAGTTTATGAGTAAAAATGGAATAATCAAACTAAAACGCAAGTTAAGTTTTACACAAGAAAAACGAGAATTTGGACAAGAAATAAAAAACTTATAGAAATATATTCAGCGCGTTTTTGACGCCTTACCAGCTGCTTAATTTCTGGGGTCAATAGGTATCACTATAGTAAGAGAGCTGGTGAAATTTTTCAATGATAATTTAGTAAAGGCCTATTTTTTGAAAGACTGTTGCTTCAGGCATGTATAAGAATCATCTGTAAGAATTATCCTTGATAGCGGTATCGGAGGGAGGCAGAACACCCCCAATTTGCAAACCAGTAGTGAATACTATTATCATTTAGTTAAGGCTGTAACTTTTTGTGTTGTTTGCCTGTTAGCCTATAAATCATGCTATAACTATTTTCAAACCTACATAATACTCAATGGAACTCGATTTACGACATTGAAGATGTTAACAAAAAATGGGATACATTCTCATTTCTTCTAGAAGAGGCAATTTCCAGTTCGACATTCTACACCAAACATACGCAAAAAAACAACAAACCATGGATTAACGATAGTTTTATTACACGTTCTCGTCGAAAACGGCAGTTATGGAGAAAATATCGCACTTCAAATATTACTATGGATTTTGAAGCACACCGCACATTTTCCAATGCTTTATCTAGGGACTTAAAATTAGCCAAGAAAGAATTTGAATCAAATCTTTTAAATAAAGGCAGTAAAGCAATCTACAAGTATACCAGAACTAAACTTGCATCCAATATTTCTAAACTTCAGCCAAGTTAGGAAGGCGAGCCAAGTAAACAAACACTGAAAATCACGTGATAGAAAAGCGTTCTGTGGTTGGCCGTTTCGAAGAGAAAGTTGAACACCGCGTATGCGAGCCTTTACACTAGAGGAGGAATGAGCGTTGTTTTGTTGTGCGGTATTTCTTTTACAGCAACATGCAACGGACGTCTCCGTAAAATGCGCACCGTGTGAAACTGGTTTAAGCTGCACTGAGAACTGTCAGAATCTTTGTTTACATGGCTTGCCTTTGTAACGTGGGTCAAGTTTATACCTGTTATCAGAGACAACAACATTATATGTGATACGCATGCCTCAGCAGCTGAAGCTCTAGCAAAAGCATTCAAAAAATCGTTTACACCACCGTCTTATGACACCTTACCTCAAATCCAAACAAAAATACTTCATCAATCTCTTGAAAACATTAGTGTCTCTCGTGATATTGTTAAAACAAAACTTGATAATATCAAAATTGACTCCTCTCCTGGCCCTGACATGCTAACTCCACCAGTTTTTAAAAAATATTCATCAATATTAGCAGATCCGCTCAGCAACATTTTTCAAAGCTCTTTTGGTCAAGGGACTCTCCTATCTATATGGCTTTCAGCTTCCGTCACTCCAATTTTCAAAAAAGGTGATCAAGTTAACCCAAACAATTATCGTCCAATAAGCCTTATCTCTGGTTGTACCAAAACTATGGAAAGAATTATTGTAGATTTTCTACTTCCTTTCCTTTTGAACAATATTATCCCTCCAACACAACATGGGTTCATACCTGGGAGGTCCGCTCTCACCAATCTATTCTCTTGTCTTAACGAGTGGACTTGGGCCTTGGATAACAAACAACCTATCGATGTCATATACTTGGACTTTTCAAAAGCTTTTGATAAAGTTCAAAACAACAAACTTCTTCTAAAGCTTGAACACTTTGGTATCCGAAGAAAACTTTTATCCTGGATTCCGGCCTTCTTATCCTGTCGTAAGTTCAAAGTTAGGATTGGATCTGAATTTTCAACCTGGCATGATGTAGCCTCTGGTGTACCTCAGGGTTCTGCTCTTGGCCCAACATAGTTTCTTTTATATGCATTTGATCTTCAGCATGTTATTAAATCCAGTCATGCTTTTTATGCTGATGATAGTAAGTTTTTTTGAAATCCTATCACCAACTACAATACGCTATAAGAGGACCTGGAATCCATTCAAAACTGGCATGAGACTTGCTCTATCCCTATTAATGTCCAAAAGTGCTGTGTGTTACATATTGGATATAACCCCCGTCTAACTTATCAGATAAATGAAGGTGTCATAGTAAACAGTAAACTCTCATGGTCTGAACAAGTTCAAGCAGCTGTCAAAAAAGCTAATACATCAATATTATTTACATTCTAAAAGCTTCCAACAATTAGACCCAAGTTTGCTCTTGACTGTATAAATCGAACGTCCGACCTCACCTTGAGTACGACATTCGAGTTTACAGCCCTTTTCTCGTCAGAGATATACAACTCATGGAACGAGGAGCCACTCACATCGTTTCTGGGTCTCAAAGGACGACCTATGAAGAACGTTTATCTTGTTGTGTATTTTCTTGTTTATAACCACGTGGGTAAAGAAAAGACTCGGAACTCGTACAAATGTAATCTTGATTTATTGCATAATAAAACACCTGTGGATACAACATAAATGAATAAATGAACTACATATAAATGAATAGTGCATATGCATCAATAATATAAGCCATCAATAATATAAGCAAGCGCATTACCTTCACGTGTGTTTCTCGTACGGCAGTCAGAATGCAGATGTATAATTTAACATTTTCCTAAACCGTTGTACAATACGAGCATGCGCAAAACCTTAATATTAGGGAGCAAAACTTATACTAACAAATAATATTTATAATTGGATTAATATATAACATATCTAGCTTGGAACTTCTCTCCTTACAGGACCGGCGACGTCACGGTGATGCCATACTAACTTACCGAATACTCCACAACCAACTTTCCGCAGATCTCAAAACTATTTTTACATTTAACATGAATGATCGCTTAAGGAGACATTCGTTGAAGCTAACAAAGGAGTTTTTCAGAACTTCTCACCGGCAACATTTTTTATCAAACCGGATATTCACCAATTGAAACGCTCTTCCCGACTCTGCTGTGACCGCTCCAAATGTTAGTGCACTCAAACATAGATATGACTCTTGTGCATAATATTTAAGTTTAGTTTTACTTAATCTTCTTTTTCATACAACCTCTTTTGTGTATATTTGGCAAAATAGGTTCTATCTCTGCCCTTGTATTTAGTTAATAATAATAATAATAACAT
Source organism: Agriotes lineatus (assembly GCA_940337035.1). NCBI lineage: Eukaryota > Metazoa > Arthropoda > Insecta > Coleoptera > Elateridae > Agriotes > Agriotes lineatus. The sequence goes on from CALNHX010005713.1 coordinate 42,017, forward strand.
TGGCTGGTATTAAAAGGTGTTGTGAACACGACGAAATTTTTATTATTTAGTCAAATTGGGGGTGTTCTGCTTCCCTCCGATACCACTATCAAAGATAATCCGTACAGATGACACTTACACATGCCTCCCGCAACATTCTCTCAAAAAATAGGCCTTAATTAAATAATTACTAAAAAATGTCACCGGCTCTGAGACTACTAGTACTACTACTATAGACACATGGCACTTGCCCGCAATCGGTGGCAGACAATTTTTTTAAGTTTTAGTCATTTTGATTGTAGTGAATAGTTTGTAATTACCTACTTTGTTTCTAGTTAATAAATTAATTCGAAGAAAACAACAGAGAGCGTGTGGCCGGCTGGTAGAGTGCGTGCGCCAGCAGGTAGTGGGTTCGAGCCCCACATCCGGACATTGGAAACATCGAACGCTCTCCGGCCATCATACAAACATCTTTGGTGGTCGTGACCCCTGTAAGGGCATTCTTCCCTAATTCAAGGGGTTAGGCTAGCTACCTATCCCGGCTGCGGCTTAAGATGGTTTATAAAACCGCATTCAGTGTGTGGAAATAACAGGCTCTCAGCCTATATTAACCCATTAATGCCGACGTACTCATTCGAGTACAGGTATAATTGGTGCTCTAATATTTACACCAGTTTGAATTTTGTGCGTCCATAGTATTACTACTACTCAATAGGCGACAGTGCGTGAGTTCCAGAGAATTCTGCATTATTGGCTTGGTTTTATAGAACCACATGTGCAGTTAAACCTGGTGAAATTTTCCTAACCTGGCACGTGGTTATATTTTATTATCTGTGCTAGTTACTTTGCAATATTTTCATAAGTATTTGTGTTGGTTAGTTACAACAAAACCTATTTAGAGGTGAGGGAGTATTATTACTATAATATAATAATGGTGAGGCACTAACACCCCATGAAGGAGCTTGGCCTGCAAGGCGGAAGGTTAGAGCTTCCTTATCCTCGCTCTCACACCCGGCTGTCGCGTGTCAAATTCATGACACGTGGTGATGTGGTGAGCACCACGCATTAGACAGCCGCATTATTACCCCTTGTTCTTTCGAACGCAGGTTCCCAATTATTTAAAGCGACTGGCTAGGCTGCCCGCCAGGCATCGATCTGGGATTTGAACTCCAGACTTCCGCGCCGCAGTCCGATGCTCTAACCATCAGAGCCACGCTGGCGCGATTATTACTATAGTATTTGTAAAAATAGTGTGGTTTTGGGCGTTTTGAATGTTGCTGTACTCGTATGAGTACAACAGGTGAATGTGGTTACTTTTAGACGTAGTACAAATTTCTGAAATATATGGATTTCATCTGTAGATATTCTAAATGGAAATCCCAACAACTTCTTTTTACGGCAGACATCGTTTCAAAAGGTTAGAAGAAGCAATCGATTCGCTGACAGGTGATGATTTTCGTGCATTTGAAGATTGTGAGGAGCTCCATCTAAACATTATACCACCTGATCTTGACGTAATGACTGGTGATGAACAATTCGATGATGATGATCTTAGAAACAGTGAACTACCTGCTGATGTTCCCGGTCTTATTAAAATCGAATATCCTAGTGATTCAGAAGATGATGAACCGTTAAGTGTTATCAGGGAGCGAAGTCGGCGTGAATTATTAGAAGCTGCTAAATCAACATCAATCGAAGGAACTTCAACCCGAAAACGTCGCAGATCCCCATCTTCGATTACAGCTCCTAATAATAATTCCTCCTCTACTACTGTGAACCCATCTTCACCAGCAGCAACCGTTGTTTATGAGGATTTTGAAGAACCGCGATGGTTGAAAGTTCAACCCACTTATATACCTTTTGGTACAAATGATTCCATTTATGTCAACAACTTCTCAAACGTATCAGTTTTACATTTCACGTCTTTCTTATAATTACTAATTTTTCATTTATACCTGAATAAATGGTGGATGACTTGAATGGGTTGGGCCCTCGGCAAATATTTGAGAAGCTATTCGATGATAACGTTATACATCTTATTGTTAACCAATCAATGATGTATGCAGCCCAAAAGAATAATCACACTTTTAGAGTTTCTGCAAAAGAAATTCGAACCTTTATTGGAATTCTGATATTGACTGGTTATCATAGTGTTCCTCAGGAACGAATGTATTGGTCTTGCGATGAAGACTTGGGCATCCCTGTCGTAAAAAAGAGTATGTCTAGAGATCGCTTTCTAGAAATCAAGAGGTGTCTTCATTTAGCAGACAACAGTGCAATCGGTACTTCAACAGATCGTATGTACAAAGTTAGGCCATTAATGGATCTTCTCGTAAATAATTTTTGTCAATGGGGTGTATTCCATAAAGATTTATCTATCGATGAATCTATGGTAAAATATTTCGGTAAGCATCCAGGTAAGCAGTTTTTGAAAGGTAAGCCAGTCCGGTTTGGGTACAAAAACTGGGTCCTAAGTAGCTCAACAGGATACTGTTACGCTTTTAACGTATATTTCAACTTGCGCAACATAAATTGGGTTAAGAATGTCAAAGAGCGTGGCCTGCAACCAGCTTCAACGTACGACAATAATGCTAATTTATTTGTAGATTGTATATCTGCAAGTGGAATTATGCAATTTAATTTTGTTAAAAATATCAATTCAAGAATTCTAGACCTTGTGTTATCTAACAACGAAGACACAGAGGTTATTCAATGCGAAAGTTCCCTTACTGTTGTAGATCAAAACCATCCACCTTTAGAAATATATTTTAAATATAAGTCTACAGAACCGCTTATTGCAGCAACTCAAATTTTTCGTAATTTCTCCAAAGCTGATTACAATGTTATTAATGGTAAATTACTGTCTTACGACTGGAACGTTGAACTGAAATTGCTTAGCACTGAGAACTGTGTAAATAAATTTTATATAATTTTGGAATCTGTTATTTCAGAACATGTACCAATGTTTAATAAGCGATCAGATTGTTTTCCTGCCTGGTTTTCACGCGATCTAATTAAGCTGATAAAGGAGAAAGCTAGATTCCATAGAAAATATAAAAGATATAAATCTCCTGCTGATTATAATAGCTTCAGTTTACTTAGAAAACGCGTCAAGGCTTTAGTAAAGCAGTGCTTTCGAACCTATATCAACACAACCGAATCAAAAATTTGTTCTAATACCAAAAAGCTTTGGTCTTACGTAAAAGAAAAAAATAAATCAAATGGCATCCCATCTAGTATGCAATTAAATGGCACTGTTGCTAATAGCGGTATAGAAATATCTAATCTATTCTCTAAATTTTTTAGCTCAGTTTACACTCCGAACTCTGAAAAAGAACCTGTAAATCTCTACGGCGTAAAAACAAATAATATTTCTTTAGGAACTTGCGTATTCACTATTGCTGAAGTGCAGGAGCTACTAAATAGCCTGGATGTAAGCAAGGGGGCTGGACCCGATAATATTCCAACTATATTTGTTAAAAACTGCTCGACATCATTATCTGAGCCGTTAACTATTATCTATAATAAATCTGTATCTGAAGGATGCTGCCCTTCTGCTTGGAAAAGGGCTCTTGTAACTCCTGTACATAAATCCGGCAGCAAAAGCGAAATAAATAACTATCGCCCAATTTCAAAACTTTGTGTATTTAATAAAGTATTGGAAAAACTAATATACAACGTAATATTTCATACATACAAAGAAATTATTATTCCGGAGCAACATGGTTTTTACTCCAAGAGATCAGTTGTGTCAAACTTGCTTGTTTATACCAACTTTATTAATAAATCTATGGATGAACGTTCGGAAGTCCACGCTGTGTACACCGATTTCAGTAAAGCGTTTGACAAAATTGATCATTCACTACTAATTAAAAAATTATTGGATATCGGTATACATGGAGATCTTCTGAGGTGGATTATTTCATATTTAAGTAATAGAAGCCAGTGTGTAACAGTCAATGGTTATGTGTCGGAAACTGCCAATATAACATCTGGAGTACCCCAAGGATCGCACCTAGGACCTTTGTTTTTTATTCTGTTTTTAAATGACATTTCTCTCTGTTTTAAATATTCAAAATTTTTATTATACGCTGATGATTTGAAAATTTATGCCAAGATCACCACAGTAAGCGATTGTCAAAAATTGCAACATGACATTAATAGATTTGTCATCTATTGCTTTAACAACCGCTTAGTACTGAATCCTGATAAGTGTAATTGCATACAGTTTACAAGAAATCGCAGTGGAATAAATTACACTTATCAAATTAACAATGCAAATGTAAACAATACGCTCAGCATCAAGGACTTAGGTGTTATATTGGATAGCAAACTGAGATTTGACAAACACATTGACTCAATTACACAGAAAGCCTATAGAGTATTAGGATTTATAATTAGAACATGTAAACCTTTTAATAGCGCTACCACAATGATTTTATTGTACAATTCATTAGTCAGAAGTATACTTGAATTTGCTGTATCCGTGTGGAACCCGCAGTATAATATTTACATTTCAAGAATCGAACGAATTCAAAATAAATTTATTAAACATCTTAAACATAAATTTATGCATTTTTCCGATAACTTGCACACGTTAGTATCCCGACGAAAACTAATCGACATGTGTACACTATTTAAATTGATGAATTATCAAATAGATTGTGCGGATTTATTGTCGGAATTTTACCTGCGGGTTCCACAGCGAATGACCCGAAGCAATGACCTCTTATCTGTATCTGTTTGCAACACCAATTGTGCTATTAACTCTCCAGTGTACAGATTATCTGTCAATTTCAATTTTTATAATGCTCGTGAAAACTGTCCTGATATGTTTGTATGTTCTTTTAGAGAATTTAAAAATAAGATGTCTAGTGTAATTCTTAGATTGCGAAATTAAGTCATTAATTAATTTTAGATCATTTACCATTTTGTTATCAGTCATATTCTATTTTCTTTGTTATTTTTTGTTCGGCTTATAAACGCAGACTGCTATATATTAATGATTATGTTTATGTAGTGGTAAATTGTTATAGGGTGTCCGTCTTTGATGTACACCTGTTATTTACCCAAAAATAAAATAAAAAAAAAAATAAAAATATTGTGGAAAAGAAAATGATGAACGAAAGATTCCACTCGGTGCTAACGTAGTTTTGAAATTACTAACTCGAGTTCCACAGCCCACCAAACATGTGGTATTCTTTGATAATTATTTCTCTACCTACGCTCTACTCGTAACACTAAAAAAAAAGGGATTTAGAGCTACGGGTACAATACGAGAGAACAGAACTAGACAGTGTCCACTTCCACCGAATAAAGAATTTTCTAAAAAGAAACGTGGAAACTATGATTAGCGATTTGATACGCGCAATGAGATACTTTGCGTGAGGTGGAAAGACAATAATGTTTGCAGCATGATCAGTAACTATGATTGTATTGAACAGATTGGAAAGATAAAACGGTGGCCCAGGGAGGAAAAAAAAAGGTTGATGTAGAACAACCTCTCTTGTACAGTACTTATAATGCCGGTATGGGAGGAGTTGATCTTCTCGATCAGTCCATTTCAAATTATAGAATTGCATTCAGAGGCAAAAAATGGTGGTGGGTCCTATTCACATACTTGATTGACATGGTAGTAGTAAATGCATGGAAACTGCATCGCTTGTCTTCTGAGAACCAAATGGATTTGTTGTTGTGTCGCAGAAACATAGCCAGATCATATTTGCGTGAGGGTACAAGTCAATCTAAAAAGAGAGCACCATCTAGCTCCTTGCCAGAAGGACTTCAATATGATTCTGTTGGGCATTATCCAAGGAAGATTCCGAATCAGCTTTGTTGTTCTCAGTGTAGTGCTAGAGTACGTTGGCAGTGCAAAAAATGTGAAAAAACGCTGTGTATTGAAAAAGATTGCTTTGAAGAATTCCATTCATCAAGGAATTAAAATGTATTGTTGATTAACCTGGTGTACTCATTTGAGTACAGCCCTCTAAATCAACCCCTAAGAAAAAAATATATGAAATTATTCAATAAATTTGTTATTTACACACTTTTTAACCAAGCTTCAAAATGTAAACAAATATTGTTCACCAGTTAAGTTTTAGGCGTTAATGGGTTAAAAGGAAGAAGAAAACAAGGTTTTATTTCATTCATATAATCGCCCTGCTGAATAGTGAGACAAACGTCACATTAACGGAATTGTGCGACAAACCTCAAAATGACGGATATGTCAGAGAAGTAAACATGGCGGTACTTTCTTATATACACTTGTAGCGTACCTACCAAGGTAATTGACTTAAAAACGCCTGTCGTGCAAGGGATGGTTATAAACTCAAACTTGACACTAAGTGCAGTTCTAAATCTGTAAACGTCAGTGCTATCTAAAACATGAGTGACGAATGGCCTATAAACGTCAGTGCGACAAATGCGAACAAAGTGTTCGTGAGGTGCAGTCTAGGAAGTGTGATTTGTGTCGTCACGCAAACAATGCGGACTAACTCGTCAAAGTATAAATTCGAAAAACAGCAGGACGGATGTCACAAGCGTAAAGACACTCCAGGACAAAAGGAAGGGTTATGTAAAAATCCTGGTGACCCAAATATCCAGCCAGACAGCAATGACCAACCCTGGTCACAATACAGTTGTAAATTCTGGAATATGTAAGGAGCACACACAATAACCAGACTCGTTTTATTATCGAAAGTCATCACAAACTCGTCTGTCACAATGGAGCGAAGGGTCGACTGGACAATGCTATTGTATCCGAAAGAATAGACGGGGCGGGGCTCCTTCCATTCAAACACTTGTTATATAAACCCAAGTAGCCTACTTTTCATGATCAGTGCAATCGCCTCACGTATTTGTATTTGCATTTGTGTAATATTAACGAATGTGTACGTGTGTATATTTGTTTATTTCTATAAATTAAAGGAAGGTTATTGTTTTCCATAAACTGTGTATTTTACTGAACTAAATTCTACAGTAAAAATTGCTATGCATCAAATAAATTGGCAAACAGTAACCAAACACTGATTCTGGCTACCGCTAAACATGCACGCAGATTTTTCGACACCTGCCAAACAGAGACTGTAGCTTCTGAGTTCGTTAGGTGTTTATTCTGTGGCGTGGGCATATGTGAAATTCCGTGCTAGTTTTTTTTGTGTATTTTCTTATTTACGTTCAGTTTCATTTATTGTTTGAGTTAATCGTTTTTATGGTTTGGTGTTAAAATGGTAAGCGGTTCTGCATATTGTACATATAAAAGGTGTTATAAATGGTTTGAAAGCTAAATTTAAATTATGGTATTGATTCTTCAAACAATGTAACTCCTAACAATTTCTATTTTTATCTAAATACAGATAAACTGCGAAAACCACAAGAAATTATTTGTAGTTTGTCTTCTTCTTCCTCTTCTTATAGGCCAGTGGCCTGTTTTAACAACAAAGTGGTTCTATGAGCCCTCTTTACCCTTAGGCCGGGTAGGTGGCTAGCCTTTCCCATCGAAAGTGAGGTAGAGTTCCCTTGTTTAGAGGTTAACGACTACTAGATGTTAGCTTGGTAGCCGGAGGGCGTACGATTTTTAAAATCTTTCTCAAGTCCACCGGGATATGAACCCGGGCCGGCCACCTGAGATATTTGCTCGCGGAGCCATCCGCTCACATATAGTTTGTATTTTGAAGAAAATTGTTTGCGAGTAACTTCTGGGAGAGGACTATTAAGCAAACTGCAGGGCCTGCACTTCTTTAATACATTTTTAATTACTACATTTATAATAAAACAAAGAACTTTTACATTTTAATTTTAAAAATCTTACAACACTGAATTACACACAAACTACAACCTTACAATAGCATACAGAACAAAATACTTCATTACTATTACCACCTAGTAACATCTTCCCAATTTTATAAGAATAGTACGATTATCTGCATATCACATTCTATTTAAGAGAGAATGTGCGAGCTATCCAAAAACTACCTGCCTGAAAATATTACTTTGTCTTAAACTACAAATTCTTGGAGCTCAAAATCACTCTCAATAACAATTTTAAAACTATAAATCTCTAAGATATATGTACGCAGTACTGTAAATAGATTACACCATTCATATTTACATTAAATTCGAAACAATAGGTCCTTATTCTACTGATACTGCATTTGAAGAATCATTTTTAAAACACGTATTTACCATGACACCTGCTGTCATTTAAATGTCATCGTGAGTATGTGGCGCCAAAACGGCCAAAATTGGCATTTTCTCAGAAATGAAAACAATGGATTTCAAAAAAATGCCCAAGCCGTATAAAGTGACGTTTGTCTCACAATTCCGCAGGCCGTGATAAGAATAAAGCCAACAACTGAAAGAATATAAGTAAGCATGTATCTACTCTAAAATTGTGCTGCAAATAATAAGTACTACATATCATTTAACAAGGTGTTTAAAAACTGCAAAAAGATCAACAATTATGTTATTACCAACATATTTCAAACTAGCGGTCTGTATTTCTTTGCCAATCGTCGAGCAGAGCAATTTGCGCACGTTTACCAGCTGTGCAAACATCATGTTCGGTTCTGCAACTCCATATGTTGTTCGTACTTTATTGTGCCTATTATCTACTTTGGGTTAGATAAAGAATAGGATCGCAATATCTGAACTCATCAAGGTAATTTGTGCAGTAACAAGCGCAGAAAACATTTGAACACGCAGATATGTTGGAGTGAAACAACTGCTTAGAGAGTAAACTGTGATTGTGTCAGAAACCACGTTTTGACGTTTGAAGACCATTACTAAGATATAACATATTTTGGCAACAAGAATAAAATGAGGATTATGTATAAACGTGTAATTATTGTTAGAAGCAGTTCTGCAGTTAAAAGCTTTGAAAAGGAAGTCCAGTTTGGAGGTTCTGTTTGAGCACGTTTTGATGCTTGAAGATTTACTTTTGGAGGCATTATTCAACAAAGGAATAGATTCTCAGGCAATTGGACGATAGGAAAGTTGCTGTATTATTAACAACTGTGTGTCAGAAACCACGTTTTAATGTTTGAAGGCCATCCTTATTAAATTATGAAGGTATAACATATTTTGGCGACGAGAATAAAATGAGAATTGCGTATAAACGTGTACTTATTGTTGGAAGCAGTTTTGCAGTTAAAAGTTTTAAAACGGAAGTCCAGTTTGGAGGTTCTGTGTCAGCAAACACGTTTTGATGCTTGAAGATTTACATTTGGAGGCATTTTTCAACGAAGGAATAGATCCTCAGGCGATTGGACGATAGGAAAGTTGCTGTATTATTAACAACTGTTAGGTGAACCCAGTGATATTACTTATGCAACGTTAATTGCCTTGTTAGAAAGTAAATGTAAGGAAGAAAGGCTCGAGGAAACTATAAAAGACAAAATCAATAAGAACTAGAAATTCAAGGCAAGGAAACCCCCAAGGCAGACTTTTTTAGAACACTCAGCAGTCGAACCCCATTGTTGATGCCGAGTCACAGCAACCCTGTTAGTGAAGAGGTTTACAAAATTTTGAAAAACATCAGCCATCCTGATAAGCCCAGTGATATTACTTGTGCAGCTTTAATTGCTTTGTTAAAATGTCAATTTAACCCTAAAGTATCTTCGTATCAGAAACACATACATTTCGATTCATTAAGACAAGGTCTGTAAATGATTGTCAAAGTAAAGAATGCCACAAATCAATGCAACTATGGAACATCATTACGCAATTGAGTATTGTAAACATTTGTCGTTGGTAAGCGCCCAAGCCGAGTCTTGCATCAATTATGTCAGGAAGCCTCTACGAAGACATTGCAAGACATGTTGAAGCTAGCCTTAATTTAGGAAGCAACACTCAAGGAAACTAGAAATGCCAAAGTGAACAAGACCTGGGAATTCAATGCAGCATGTTTTAACTTTGGCAGTTAGTACCACATTGTTGGCCTTGAGTCGCAGCAACCCTGTTAGTGAAGAGGTTTACAAAATTTTGAAAAACATCAGCCATCCTGATAACCCCGGTGATATTACTTATGCATATTTAATTGCTTGGTTAAAAAATCAATTTAACCCTCAAGTATCTTCGTATCAGAAACACATACATTTCGATTCATTAAGACAAGGTCTGTAAATGATTGTCAAAGTAAAGAATGCCGCAAATCAATGCAACTATGGAACATCATTGCGCAATGGAGTATTGGAAACATTTGTCGTTGGTATACGCTCAGGCCGAGTCTTGGATCCATTATGTCAGGAAGCCCCTACGAAGACATTGCAAGACAGGTTGAAGCTAGCCTTAATTAAGGAAGCAACACTCAAGGAAACTAGAAATGCCAAAGTGAACAAGACCTGGGAATTCAATGCAGCATGTTTTAACTTTGGCAGTTAGTACCACATTGTTGGCCTTGAGTCGCAGCAACCCTGTTAGTGAAGAGGTTTACAAAATTTTGAAAAACATCAGCCATCCTGATAACCCCGGTGATATTACTTATGCATATTTAATTGCTTGGTTAAAAAACCAATTTAACCCTCAAGTATCTTCGTATCAGAAACACATACATTTCGATTCATTAAGACAAGGTCTGTAAATGATTGTCAAAGTAAAGAATGCCGCAAATCAATGCAACTATGGAACATCATTACGCAATGGAGTATTGGAAACATTTGTCGTTGGTATACGCTCAGGCCGAGTCTTGGATCCATTATGTCAGGAAGCCCCTACGAAGACATTGCAAGACAGGTTGAAGCTAGCCTTAATTAAGGAAGCAACACTCAAGGAAACTAGATATGCCAAAGTCAACAAGACCTGGGAATTCAATGCAGCAGATTTTAACTTCGGCAGTAGAACCACATTGTTGGCCCCGAGTCGCAGCAACCCTGTCCTTCACTAGAAGGACAAACGTTTCACCTCAGCCATAGCCTTGTCCAAGCTAAACCCTTTGTTTACCCATAAAGCTGGGCACGATTTACGTTGACAACCCCGTCACGTCCATCGTTTTTGTTTTACGCCCTGCACCTTCGTTGAGCGCATCTTTGGATGTTCGCTAACCCTTAGCCCGAGGTCACAGGCTACTTCCAGGGTCACGCATCTAGGTCGCCATCCCGATGGGCTGCAGCCAGCCACCTCAGATGTCCTATACCCAGTTGTATCTCCGGTTAATCTTCAGCTCCGGTTTCGATCGCTCCCCCGCTGAGGGAGGAACCGCTCTGCATCCTTTTGGGCTGGAGGATCCAGAACCCACGCCAGCATCACTAAATATAATAGTTTCCATCTGTAAAAAAATAAAACCTTGCATAATCACCCTTCCAGTGTACTGTGCAACAAACAACTCACAAAGCCTCAGCATTTTGAACAAATAAATTTCAGCTCCTTATAAACATCATGGACAAAGCCATTGTAAAAAGATTAGTGACACGTAATGAGAGATTACATAAATTTTAAGGCGGTGGATCAGGTCCCGGCAGCCGGGATGTATAAAATGACATATAAAATCCCGGCAGCCGGGATTAATTCGATTTGAACTAAAAATCCCGGCTGTCGGGATGTATAAATTACATTTATTTGTTCCTCACTTGTAAACATCAATTAATTTATCAAGTCACTGTATTCACCTTGAAAATGTTTCATAACTGGCTAGCCAGTAAATTTTTTACTGGCTAGCCAGTTATATTTTACAAGCGTGCTCATAGATAAATGATAGCGTGCAAAGCCAGAGTTGTCTTCCTTAGTATGTGTGATATTGATGAATTTAGTTGCTTGTCAGTTTGACATTTTGAACAAACGGTAAATTTCTAGTTATTTACAAGTGAGGAACAAATAAAATATTCATATACAATACCGCGAGCGGTCGACGAATTGCCGAAAATTTTTGTCAAAGTGTATGAGTGTTTATTGCTTCGATATAAATTGGTCGAGTGCGACAGCACGAGACCAATTTTGAAGCAATAAACACGAATAAACACTTTGACAAAAATTCATGCAATTCGTCGGCTGAAAGCGGCATTTGAAGGACTATTCAACGAACAAAATTGACATTTCTTAGTAATTAATCAATTTTATCACGTCCTCTTTGAAAATAAAAATCTGTTGACGTAAAATAAATTGTTTGTCAAATTTGACATTTCTAATATCATATTTGATTAATTTTACAGGAAGTTAAATAAATGTCACAGGAAGAGAAAAAAATTGCCATTAAAACTCCGCTAGCGGAATTGTTGCACAATTGTACGCTGATTGGTGGCAAATGACATAAATACTAAATTATGATTGGTGAATAGTTAACTTGAAGGGGGTGAGTTGAATAGTCAACAATACACGCCAGGTAACCATTTTTACTGGCTCAAGGATATGACAGGCTCGCCTAACGGCTCGCCAGTCATTCCAATCCTATCGCCAGTAAAAACTGTTTTACCTGGCTTGTAATGTAAAATACTATTAAAATACCGGCAGCCGGGATTCGTTCAATTTCAACTAAAAATCCCGGCAGTGTCACTGCAATGAGAGCGTGTGCATTATTGTGATTATTTTTTTCGTAGAGATTTCAACCAATCATAAGACTGGATTTAGTTAAGTTATCTTGTATAATTTCGATTATACAAAATCGATTATACTATAGTAACTTCACTAGGCAACGCAATACATAACTTTTGTCAACTTGATGTTGTTTTCATGGAGATGACTTTCAGCTAGCTTAATACAAACAAATCGAGCTGCCAATAAAATATTTATTTGTTCCTAATATTAAAATTTACTCAAAAAATAATCAAATCGAATACAATGCGTACTTCGAACAGGTTATACGTCTCAAACTTCCTGCACAATAACAAATCGTGTCAGTTTGACAGAATAATCCTCCCGCTGACGCGGTCGAACTATTTAACCTGTCAAACTGACACTCTTTTATTATTGTGCAACAAGTTATCGACATATAACCCGATAATATGGAAGTACTTATAGTATTACTTCTGATTATTTTTTTCGTAGCGATCTCAACCAATCAGAAGGCTGGATTTAGTTAAGTTATCTTATATAATCTCGATTATGCAAAATCGATTATACTATAGTAACTTCACTAGGCAACGCAATACATAACTTTTGTCAACTTGATGTTGTTTTCATGGAGATGACTTTCAGCTAGGTTAATACAAACAAATCGAGCTGCTAATAAAATATTTATTTGTCCCTAATACTAAATTTACTCAAAAAATAATCAAATCGAATACAATGCGTACTTCGAACAGGTTATACGTCTCAAACTTCCTGCACAATAACAAATCGTGTCAGTTTGACAGAATAATCCTCCCGCTAACGCGGTCGGACTATTTAACCTGTCAAACTGACACTCTTTTATTATTGTGCAACAAGTTATCGACATATAACCCGATAATATGGAAGTACTTATAGTATTACTTCTGATTATACAACTCATTATAAATTTGCCCAATAGTAATTGAGAATTTTACTTAGTTACAAGGTATAGATAAACGGATATACCCTTGACGACGTGGTATAATCACTTCGGTGTTTCGGTGGGTCCAACAAAGTAAAAATAATGGATAATAATAATCTAGAGCCATAATGTAATAACTGTCTATTGCAAATTCGAGGTTAGCAGGCTAGGTTTTGCGTCAGTTTTGACACAAACTGACGCAAAACCTAACCTGATAACGTCGAATTTGACATAGACTTACAGTGCCACCAACATAAACAGTGCCACTAACCTAACACAAACAGTGCCAACCTAAGAAATAAAATAATTTATTATTATCGGTCTATTCATTATATAATCGTAACGAATACCAATCGAGCAATCGAAAATAATGATTATTTTTCACTCGTAACTCGACGTAATCCTTAAAATACCACTCGAGCTGCGCTCTCGTGGTTTTTCGCAGATTACGTCTTGTTACTCGGAAAATAATCGATTATTTTCGATTGCTCGAGTGGTATTCGTTACGATTATATAATGAATAGACCGATAATAATAAATTATTTTATTTCTTAGGTTGGCACTGTTTATGTTAGTGGCACTGTTTATGTTGGTGGCACTGTAAGTCTATGTCAAATTCGACGTTATCAGGTTAGGTTTTGCGTCAGTTTGTGTCAAAACTGACGCAAAACCTAACCTGCTAACCTCGAATTGCAATAGACAGTTATTACATCATAGCTCTAGATTATTATTATCCGTTATTTTTGCTTTGTTGGACCCACCGAAACACCGAAGTAATTATACCACGTCGTCAAGGGTATATCCGTTTATCTATACCTTGTAACTAAGTAAAATTCTCAATTACTATTGGCCAAATTTATAATGAGTTGTATAATCGTAACGAATACCACTCGAGCAATCGAAAATAATGATTATTTTTCACTCGTAATTCGACGTAATCCTTAAAATAACACTCGAGCTGCGCTCTCGTGGTTTTTCGCAGATTACGTCTCGTTACTCGGAAAATAGACGATTATTTTCGATGCTCTTGTGATATTATAACTGATTATACCACTCCCTCTAGCATCAACCAATGAAAAACGGCAAAATGCATAGTTACGCATGTACTAACTTTTGATAATGTACATAGCAACTGATAATCACATACTTTCCTGATTAATAGGTGATAATCACACGCCTTCACAAACATCACGTTACCTGCTGTCAGTACAATTGTCATAACAACCACTGTACTTTTAATATTTAAAATACACTATTCAAACGTTGTTTATTGACTCGTGATATAATCTAGCCAAATGCAACTCGTGTCTTCTTGATTAACAAATTATTTCTGTTTCCACTCGATATATTGTTTTAGGCAATCACGCTCGTCCTTCGGACTCGCGTGATTGCCAAACAATATATCTCATGTCAACAGAAATGATTATTTGATAATCAAGAACCCACTAGTTGCATTATATATGATTATACAACTCATTATAAATTTGGCCAATAGTAATTGAGAATTTTACTTAGTTACAAGGTATAGATAAACGGATATACCCTTGACGACGTGGTATAATCACTTCGGTGTTTCGGTGGGTCCAACAAAGCAAAAATAATGGATAACAATAATCTAGAGCCATGATGTAATAACTGTCTATTGCAAATTCGAGGTTAGCAGGTTAGGTTTTGCGTCAGTTTTGACACAAACTGACGCAAAACCTAACCTGATAACGTCGAATTTGACATAGACTTACAGTGCCACCAACATAAACAGTGCCACTAACACAAACAGTGCCAACCTAAGAAATAAAATAATTTTTCGCCTCGCTCTATAGAAAATGATCTTTTTCTCCCTAATTTGAGGGAGCAAAGGATGCCTTTACCTCACACGGGAGGTAAAGTAAACAAAAATTCCCACGGGAGGTAAAGTAATTTCCATAGAAACTGTTGCTGTTAATGATTACATTTAATAAATTAAAATTGACAGTAAATTTCAAAAATGTCAAATTGCATTTGAAAAAACTTTATTTCACAGTATTCTAAGAATGTTTCTCCTATAATTGATTCAAGGCTTGCACTTTACTTGCAATTGACTCAAGCCACATACATTTCAACGACAGACGTGGGCTTCCATCCCCCGTGACGTTTGATGCTTAAAATGTTTGCTCAAGCATCCACTAAAGGTGTAGCTGAATCCTCCTTAGACAATGACCAGTAAAGGCGCTCGCATTTGTTGTTTTCGAATCTGGGATTTAAATAATTAAAATTCTGTCTTTTGCTCCAATATCACTGATATTCAATTTGGTGAGTTCGTTACACTGACGGGCACCTGCGATGCCTATGACCAGGACAAGCTGTAACGGATAAAAATTATTTTAAAACGGAGCACTCTTGTTTATAACAATTTTGTATTTAATACCTTCATCAGTAAGTACTCATCTAGAGCTTCCATTGAAAATTACTTAAGATCTCCTCGCGTGAAAGTTTCGGGTTTCCTGTACCTGCAGCCTGACGCTTCAGTAATGCAATCAATTTTGGGTTTTTGATGTCAATATTTTCCTGCACCGGTTACTTTTCCTTTGACTTTCCCGGCAACCAATCCAATGTTGCAGCATTTGCCTCTTCTGCAATATCAGGGGGCAAATCTGAATCGTCGTCACCGCTGCTACACATTTTCATAATAGTTTGACATCTACTGCAAAATATGTTTCGTCGGTTTGTTTGTTTTCACTAGCACTCTATTTTCACTCACAACAAATCGTTGTTTGTTGATCGCATCACATAGACGACCTGATTAGCAATATACCCAAAATGCCACACGTATTTTGATATTCTTTAATTAAAAAAATAGCAAGTAGCATTCTTTAGCGAGGCGAAAAAATCATATATACAGTGTGTTTCACTTTACATGGAAGCACCCCTGTATTTTCTTTGTTTTTTTATGAACCGATTTCAATTTTTTACCAGTTGTATAACTCACCAAGAGGTATCTATTCATGTCCTTGAACGCAAATGACGTTATTAGCCTGGCCTACTACGATCAAGAACATGGGTCGCATTGTCAATTTTTTGCATCGCGTTAGAGTTACAGCAAAAAGTTATTAAGAAAAGTTGTTTAGAATCAAAAGAATACCCCAGATACCGATTTTCATTTAATAATTCGAATTTTTAATTTTTATCCATAAATTTGTCACAGTCCCAAATTTCAACTTTTAATTTGGTATCAAATGGTGTCATGGAGAAACAACATTTTTATTATTGTTGCAAACCTCATTAGCTTTTAGTAATGGCTGGATTACGTTTAACTGTTGCTTAGAGCCCCTTATAATACAAGCAGACGCATGTCGCACAAGTTGCATAAAATCCTGCATCACAGTACTTTCGCGTTTACATGTTGGTGGCCATGATGCAACCAAAACATAACCCTACAATGTCAAACATTTCAGTCGCTGTGGGTTATTATATTATCTATTCTCGCTGTTCTAGCTTCTAACCTCGTGTTTGAGTTGCCAGCTGTCTTCGTTTTCCTGTGTTTTTGCCTTTTATGCTTTGCATCAAATGTATACACATTAACGTATTTTCATTTTCTGAAAAGTAACAAATTTTTTGAATTTGCCGCTTTTGTGATGTGATTCAATATGGCTGACAAGCATGCTCGTATTATAGAGGTGCTTTACTGTTGCTGAGAAAGTAGAAATAATTAGAATTATTTACTTGTGAAAATGCAAGATCCAATAGAGAAGTAGCTAGAATATTGAATGGAAGGCATTCAGGGCACGCACCTATTTATCCTGGAACTATTTCAAAAATTAATTAAGTTTTTAATTTAACTGGAAATGTTGTTAAGCCCAGACCAAGAAGAATAGTTCGAGAGCATCACTCGGAGAAAATGATATTGGCGGCTATGACGCTAACCCTCGTACTAGTATTAAGAGATATGGCATTAAATCTAACTATTGCACCATCGAAAATTGGGCGCTGCTTGCATCGTCAAAAACTAAGTGCCCGGATAAATAGGTGCACGCCCTGGATGCCTTCCATTAAATATTCTAGCTACTTCTCTATTGGATCTTAAATTTTCACAAGTAATTCTAATTATTTCTACTTTCTCAGCAACAGTCAAACGTAATTCAGCCATTATTAAAAGCTAATGACGTTTGCAACAATAATAAAAATGTTGTTTCTCCATGGCACCATTTGATACCAAATTAAAAGTTGAAATTTGGGACTGACAAATTTATGGATAAAAATTAAAAATTCGAATTATTAAACGAAAATCTGTATCTGGGGTATTCTTTTGATTGTAAACAACTTTTCTTAATAACTTTTTGCTGTAACTCTAACGCGATGCAAAATATTGACAATGCGACCCATGTTCTTGATCGTGGTAGGCCAGGCTAATAACGTCATTTGCGCTCAAGGACATTAATAGATGCATCTTGGTGAGTTGTACAACTGGTAAAAAATTCAAATCGATTCATACAAAAACAAATAAAATACAGGGGTGCTTCCATGTAAAGTGAAACACACTGTATATATATCATGGGAGCAAAGTGAATTTCCTCTCTCGTGCAATTACGGCCCTCCGCTTTGCGTCGGGCCGCAAACTTTGCCCGCGGAGGAAATTATACACTTTGCTCCCTTGATATATAAATAGCTATTATTATTATCGGTCTATTCATTATATAATCGTAACGAATACCACTCGAGCAATCGAAAATAATGATTATTTTTCACTCGTAACTCGACGTAATCCTTAAAATACCACTTGAGCTGCGCTCTCGTGGTTTTTCGCAGATTAAGTCTCGTTACTCGGAAAATAATCTATTATTTTCGATGCTCTTGTGATATTATAACTGATTATACCACTCCCTCTAACATCAACCAATGAAAAACGGCAAAATACATAGCTACGCATGTACTAACTTTTGATAATGTACATAGCAACCGATAATCACATACCTTCCTGATTAATAGGTGATAGTCACACACCTTCACAAACATCACGTTACCTGCTGTCAGTACAATTGTCATAACAACCACATTAACTGTACTTTTAATATTTTTACCGGTTTCAGATATTAAGCCTTTGTTTACATATACAAAAGTGGGCTGGTAACTAGGTCATAACTTATCTGTAGGGTAATGGAATATTACCCTACATGGCAACTATAACCATATAGCAACCGATAAACTATTGAACATATCACGGATGTTATGAATCATAACAGCCTTAGATGTTTTAAAATCCTCGCTCTACGAGCTCGGATTTCAAAACATCTGCGGCAGTTATGATACTCATAACATTCCTAGATATGTTAATAGCTAAAAATACACTATTCAAACGTTGTTTATTGACTCGTGATATATAATCTAGCCGAATGCAACTCGTGTCTTCTTGATTGTCAAATAATTTCTATTTCCACTCGAAATATGGTTTTAGGCAATCACGCTCGTCCTTCGGACTCGCGCAATTGCCAAACAATATATCTCGTGTAAACAGAAATGATTATTTGATAATCACGAACCCACTAGTTGCATTATATATGATTATGTCTATGCTAGTAGTACAGTGCGGAGAAGATGAAGCTAGGAGATAAATTTAATTTCTTTGAAGAGTTTAGAACTCAGTTAGAAGATCATAAAAGAAAAACTTTAACTGAATATTGGATGAGAGATTATAAAACTTTTGCTGCTGCCAAAAAACGATTCATGGAGGGCAGGGTCTAAAAATTAAAGAAAAAAAGAGTAATAGAAAAACAAGGTAATAGATTGTTTAGGTAATAAGATTTGGTTGTCATATATTCTTGTGTTTCAGGGCCTTCAAACAAAACTGTGAAGCCCATATATATTTAAAATTTAACATCAAGGAACCATAATTGTCAATGATACGATAAAATATATAAAGTACTTCTACAAATGACTGACTGCCGGGATTATTAGTTGAATTTGAACGAATCCCGGCTGCCGGTATTTTAAATGTAATTTTATACATCCCGGGAGCCGGGATTTTTAGTTCAAATCAAACGAATCCCGGCTGCCGGGAACTTAAATGTACTTTATACGTCCCGGTAGCCGGGATTTTTAGTTCAAATCGAATGAATCCCGGCTGCCGAGATTTTAAATGTAATTTTATACATCCCGGCTGCAGGGACCTTATCCACTGCCAAATTTTAAACCTGTGATTCGTGTTATACGTATTGAATTGAATACCCTTCAGAACTGCCAAACTTATAACATGAATCACAGGAGACTCCAATTAGAAATGTATTATTATTATTTATTATTATACTTGCAATATAATTAAGTCAGATTTTTCAGGGGTAACTAACTTTATACATTTAAGTATTTTTTTTAAATACTTTGTTTCAAATGAGTTGCAAATAGAGCCCATGATCTGCTTAGCTTAAGATAAATGATTATCTATTTTATTGACTCGATGGTATTTCTCGCTTCACTGCCATCTAGCGCTGCTGCTGAGAAGGAATCTAATTTTTGGAAAATAGGTTATGTGATATTTTAATTATCTTTTACGGTGGAAGCAATTAATGTTTGTAGCGAGCAGCATTCATGATTTAAAACATATTACGCACGTCGAATACTTTCGCCAATTGTATAAAAAATGGTGGCATGTTGCAGCTTAAGTGATGAAGTCCCGTAGAGAACCCAGGTTCGTTGGCTCTCAGGTCCCAGGTATATTTTTAGGCGAGTACTTGATTAAACAATCATTTCAGCAAGTGTCGCGAATGGGAAAAAGTGAGACGGGACAAGCTGAACAAGAGTTTCACCACCCTGAGTAAGCTGTTGCCAAACCACGATCCTTCGCTGGCGGTAAGCAAAATCGACATTTTGCAAAAGGCTACGGAGTATATTGAAGAGTTACAGACGAAATTGAAGAACGTGTTAACAGGAGATGGCATTAAGAAGACTGAACGTAGGGTGAAAATTTGTTGTTAAATAATCTTTTTAAGCGTGTGTATTGCAGGCGAAGAAATCAAAGCCCTTTATGACCGTGTTCGAAAGTTGCTATTGAGGAATGAACAGTTGTGTAGCTTGCTGAAAGAAGCTGGTATTAGAATTCCTTCGGAGTATGGCACCATTAAAAATTTCAAGGAACCCTTGCGCTGGTCCAACAAAATTACACAGAACAAGCAAAGGAGTTTGCCAAAGAAGAGGTGCAAAGTAGGTAGTGTGTGCTTAACGAGGACAAAGCTGTAATAAAAATAATTTCAGAAGAGAACAAGAAGGATATTAAATTACCGAAGAAAGTCAAGTTGAAAAATGGAATTAAGAAACCTATGGTACTACCTGCCGCAAAACATCGAAAACGAGATTTGAAAAGGGCTAATGGCTTACGAGTCTCCGTTTTGAAAAAGCCAACGGTTATCAATGTTCAGCTTTCTAATATAGTACCAATAGCAAAGCCAAACTTACCTCCCCCTTCGACCCAATCATGCTTTATTATTACGAACAATCCTTCCATCGGTTTGCCATCAACCTTGAATGGTAGGACGAACAAGGCAGCTACAGGTACTTATTTTAAATTTATTTGTATTGTACGGCCAGCAGTGATCTGATATTGCCCGAATCTACACATATAACACATTTTTGTTTATCGTTATACACTTATACATAATACCTAATACATATGAGGAGAGAGAGGAAAAAAATTAAAATTCACAGTGAAAACAATGTGGTTTTAATTGCACGTTAGTTAATGTTAAAGCTGGTGACATAAATAGTTTAATGGTAGTAGCAAATGAATAATTTTTAGTTACTAACTGACAATATACAGTAACAATTGGTACGATTGCCCTTGGAAGTCATATATCTTTTAAATTAGGTAACTAGCAATAAACTACTTCTAATAATTACTATATATTATATGCAGGGTGAGAAGTGCCATTTATCGACGTGGTCGCTTTCTTTCTATTGTAAAAACTAAAAACAAATAATTCAGTTCTTTTTTAGATATGCGAGTTTGACGATAAACATTATAAACAGTTATCTATGCATCAAGGGAAGTATATAGCATTTACCAGTCCAGAACGACTTTGCACGAGTCTGAGACTGGTCAGAAATATTTATCTGCCGAGTTGTATATTGGATGTTTTTCACACTCAAAAGTTTATTTTTGATGTTTGATTAATTTACATTTGACATTTGAATGAATTACTATACTCTATTTTTTAATGCGGCGGACAAAGTTATGCAACCCATCAACATTAGTCAACTTGATATTATTTTTTTAAATTTAATTTTATGAATCAAGGATTTTATCGTAGATTTAGCTTGACACTGTGAGCTAGTCATTTTATTTTCGTACCTTATAAATTTATTAGATTTGGTATGTCTTGAAGCGAATATAAGTCTCAAAGTAGTCATAATATATAACTTTATTTTGTTTTATTACTTTATAATTAATATTAAACAAATCTATGGCATTAATCGAACTGTCACATAAAATAACCTAACTTCGTGACACATATTTTTTCACTGCCTTCGTGGATTGCATACTTTAAAAACAAAATTGTTGAGTCTAGGTTTCATTGGAAATAGATTATTAGGGAAAATGTGCAGCCATTAATTACACATGTTAAAATGTGATGATTTCGGAGGTTTTCACGGCCATTATCATTAAGTAGCAAACGACTTCTGGGATTGGTCCATTATAGGGGTCGAAGAACTCAACGTTTAGCCCATTTTCGTAAGGGGCTTCATCAGGATGAAAAGCAAAAGAGCACGGTAACTCAACATGTAAACCTATTTTGTAACAACCTCGACAAGAATCTCGAACTTTCTGAATTTTGTTTTTTTTTTATAGAACTTAAACATGGACTCTACATTGGACTACAAAAAATAAATAACGTTTTTTTAATTAAACAACAATCCTAAATTTGTAACTGTTGATTTGAGGAACTAGTGTTATTAATATTAGCACAGATATGATTTCTGCCAAACTATTATTTGTGATTTGGATGGATTTAGAAATAAATTGTGTCCTAGCGATCAATTGAAAATATTATGTAAATTCATATTTATCTTCGTTTAAGACATTGGAGAGAAAGAGTGACATATTTGTGTGTCGTCAGCACATGAATGATAGTTATAGAATTCAGTGCAGTTACCAAAATCGAATGTATAAATACTAAATAACAAAGGTCCAAGAATAGACCCTTGGGAAACACCAAATAATAAAGGTGGAAAATTTGATTTTTTCTTCTGTAATTTATCACACTGATACCTATTCAACCAATTGCATTTTGTTTAAGCACAATAAAATATAATATAGCCCATAGTAGGCGATGGTCGATTGTGTCAATTAGTTACCCTGATCTGTTGATCGTAATCTCTAACTTTTGGTAGTGCAACAGTGCTGGGGTCTGAATTGATTGGAGAGAACGTACTATATTGTGACTAGATAAGTAACGTTTTAGCTAATTATTTATTACATTTACAAGTACTTTAGCTAAGACAGGCAGTATGCTAATAGGACGGAAGTGATTGAAATCAATAGGCTGTTTAATTATGGTGATATGGATACCAGAAGCTTGTTTCCAGCAATCTGATAATTTATTTTGAAGTATGCAGCTATTGATTATGTGAGTTAAAATTATACAGACAGATCAATAAAAAAACCAATTAGGGCAGGCTGTGATATGTGTTATACGTTTGGCAGTACTGAAGTGTATTGTCAGTCTATGTCAAATTCGAAATTAGTAGTTTAGGTTTTATTTATTGTTTGACACAGACTGACGTAAAACTTAACTTACAAATATCGAATTTGACATAGACTGACAATACACTTCAGTACTGCCAAACGTATAACACATATCACAGCCTGCCCTAATTGGTTTTTTTATTGATCTGTCTGTATTACAAATGGACAGCAGAATTTTATCATTTCTAGACGAATGCCATCTGGTTCAACAGATTTTGACTGCATTCTATTAAGAAGAGATATTACAATGTCTGCATTCACAGTATGAAAGTCTACTTTCGCACTCATGTTAGTTAGCTCAGTAGTAGTTGCGTTACTTGCATTATCCACAAAATATGTATGCTAAAAAATAGTACAATAATGGAAAATATTAATTTTGTTGCACTCAATTTCCTGGTGATCTTCGGCTTAGCGTTCTGCCCTTTTTTATGTGCCTCATTTCTTCTTGTTGATTTTTGTGAGTTGTGGAAAAACTCTCAATTTCCTTTGAGTCTATATTCCTATTACTGTTTGCTTCATTTACAGAATCTAATTTTTCTTCTCCTTTACGTAGGTCCTGTATTACTACTGACTTTAATTGTTTGAGGGAATACCACTCTCTATTTACTATTAATTTATTGTACCGGATCGTTTACGAGGTTACCTTTTGCTTGGTGGTTAAAACGTCCTCCTCAATGTATATATTCTTCCCTTTAAACAGCTTTAATGCTTTTAATATCTCTATCTTCTTTGTCCAATTTCTTAATTCCATCATGATTGGTCTGCCTTTGTAACTTGGCTGTTTTTCCAATTCTTCTGATCTCGTTCACCTCTTGTTCTATTTCTATCTTTACGTTCATCTCTCTCAGTATTATTCTCATTTTTTCTTTCAGTTGCAGGTCACTTTCTTCCTTTTGATCATCTACACCGTGTATTATTATTCTTTTTTTTCTTAATTCTCCTTCCATTTCTTCCATTTGTTTATCATGTTTTATCCTTTTTTTTTTTGAGAAGTTGATTTTCATTTGCTAGTTGTATATTTTCCTGTTTGAAGCTTAATAGTTCTTTTTGATATAAGTCCATCTTTTTTCCATTCTTTCGCTTTTATCATTTAGTTTTTTCAGATTAATATTGATCTCTTCTACTAGTTTTTCCATATTTCTTTATTTATATTATTTACTTTTATTTATTATTATTTTAAAATGCTAGACTTTACCTCGGGGTACTGTAGTTTAGCTTACCCGACTTTGCTCGCCGTGCTTGACTTTGCTTCATTGCACCGTACTTTTACTTGGTCACTTAACCTTTGGAATTTTGTATTCTCTAATTTGCTTTAATTATAAGATTAAGCTATTGTATTTATTTTTACTTTGTCTTTACGATTATCACCCTAAAACTTGTCAGATTTCCTTCCTTGCGATTTCTTTCGGTGGTTGCACTATATCGCACTTCACTAATTCTCTTCTATGCCTACTAAAACAACAACACTTTGCACTACCTGTGACACACGTGCACACCTTTAAAGCACCCGTGCTATTACTTGGCTTTAGTTGGCACTTTTTGCATGATAGCTTCTACTTCAAATTCTTCTTTCGCAGCAACGTTTCTTATTCAATTTCTTAGTCTCATTACTCAGTACCCTGACCGCTTCCTGCGCTACCAAATGGCATGCGCATACGCGTATTAATAATAATAATGCATTTATTTCTCAATAGTTACACAACTATCTACAAAACAACTAATTAAAGTACCACATAATTGAGAAATCGAAAGAGTTCAATTCAAATAGGTTGTTATTTCGTAAAAATGCTTATATACAGCTGTAAAAAATATATTTTAATAAAAAAAAATCATAAAAAAAATTAAAATAAAAGATTCTGTGAATTTTGGTGCGGAATCCACAAACACATTGGTGCGCTATTAATTTTCACTCGGATATAGTTAATTCTTCAAATCTACAAACACCCGTTACTGTTTGTTATAGTATTCTTTTACACCCTGTATATACTATATCAGTAATAACTAGAGTCCGTCAAAATATTCCCGTATTTTTTCAAAATATAGCATAGCAAAATGGCATTTATTTTTTCAAAATATGGCATATAAAATAGCACTTATTTCAAAATAAAGCATAAATAATTGTAAGTATTTATTTCAAAAAGTTGAAATTTTAGAAAAAATGTCACCAGTAATATTAAAAATCCCGCTACACAAATACAAAAGTCAAAGTAATCTGATAGGTATCCAAGGTGCATTGAAGGGAAGGGGGAGAGCGTGGGGTTGTTGTTGACGAGTGAACGTAACGGGATACTTACCTGAGCGTTAAGGCGCACGACGAGCGGTCACCCCCTCCACGGGTCATCGACTTTAGTACCTGGCACTTACCAAAACTTCTGCATGTCTATTTTGAAATTTGTAAGTCCGTTTGTTGTGAATTAGCCACATAATATTGATTTTGATTGAAATATAGCATTAAAATATGGCATTTATTCAAAATATAGCATTTATCACGAAGAAGGGCATTTCATAGCAATTATGGCACTAACAAATGTGGTTCATTCCACCCCTTCCTACGTGAAACGCCTAAATATGAAATCTGGCCCTAAAGGGCCTTACAGTAAGAAACATGGCAAAATGGCATTTGACGGACTCTAGTAATAACTGATTCGATGCTGTTATAAATGTCTAAAGAAGGTTCAAATCAGTGGACTATACAACTCATATTAATATTTTATTTACAGTCGTTACTAATTCAAGTTCATTGATAACTCCAAAAATGGCGTCAGCAATTAAACCATCAGCTTCCAGCATTATACCAAAGGTGAATTCGACACTGAGCTCTCTTGGCCCAGGGACTTTAATATTAGCTAACGGTAACATTGTTCCTATTTTACCCCAATCGACCGCTGTCTTGCCCCCTACAATTTTAACCAATTCCGCCCCCCTCCTGCTGAAGCCTCCCAGCAGCACTACCCTTATCGTCGTGCCACCCAAAAAGGAAGGGAGTGTGACCTCTGCTTCGGGCCCCAAGGCCAGCACATCGGCAACGGCAGCAACCAGCGGTCCGACGAAGGTTTTTGCAAATATTAAACCCAAGATCGGAGTGACACGAACAACTCAAGTCAATAAAGTGCCCATACCTGCTCTGACCTCACGGTATAGCGACTTGCCTCTGTCGAGTACAAAACCTAGTACAAGTAGTGATAGTGTAAAAAGAGCTAATGCTAGAAATGTGAAGGTGGCAAAGAATAAACGAAAGGCTGTGGCCAGTGCAAAGGCGGATGGTAAGAAGGTTAAAGTTGATACTACTGCTGTTTTGCAGCCGCCTGCTAAGACCGATGAAAATCGGAAGGTTAATGAAGAAGTTGTAGAAACTGAAAAAAAAGAAGAGGTTAATAAAGTGAGTAGTAATAGTGAAATAGTGAATTCTCAGTTATATAATAGCGTGCCTTTGGATCGGATTGTCGATATCAGTAAAGCTGTTAATGTGCCAGAATCACTCGATCAAGAGAAAGGAAATGAAAATAATCCGTTGCCTTCAGAAGCTGCTAAAGTTGATAGCAGCATTTCTAAGGAATGTTCAAAAAATGCAGATAGTGATGAGTCAAAGACGAGTGTTGTTCTAGAAGTGCAAGTTACTGAATTGTCACAATGCAGTACTTCGACAACTAAACCAGAAATTATAAAAGAAGTTGCCGTAGCAGAATTGGTGCCCCAAGAAACAACCAAATCAATGACAGAAACTTCTAATTTAACCATAACTACCAAGCCTCAAGCTACATCGCTCAAGGAAGACAAAGTAGTCACTAAGGATAAAACGGAGTCGAGCAGCACGCCTCCGAAGCTAGCTCCACAACCTGTAGAAGTCCAGGATAAAAATTTAGACTTGGGAATGAATCTAAACCACTCGGAGCTCTCAAATGACATATTCTCGTCTCTGCAGGTTCCCATAGGCGGACAGAACCCCGAATCCACCTCCCCCACAGCTGCTTTTTTGCTGGCTTTTCCCCTCGTATCCTCGTTGACTGGAGTGAAGGTTACTGAAGTAATAGAGGAAGAAAATTCGGATAGCAGGCATGGGACTCCGACTCTACTTCAAATTGGCACAATGGATACTACAAAAACCACACAGAGCGTGCACTCGGACAGCTTGACGCCGAACTTGCTTAATCTTGACAATTTCTCATTCTTTTCCGGGAAAGACATGTGTGGTAATTTTTATTCCTCATTCGAGAACGTTACGTGCGCAGCTGGCACGGCTTATTCATCGGCTACTACTGCCCCGATACCAGATGGTGCAAAAAATGCAAGCTGTAAGGAAGGTGGCGTAAATGCATCGAAGTTAAAGGTTTGTGAGCCGCAGAAAATGCAGAATTTACAAGTCAAGGAGACCAGTGAAGTGCTGACGACCTCAAATGCGCCCGCTTTGTATACAGAAGCTCCAGTGAATGCCAAATCAAGTACAATCGTACAGAACAACTTCATGCACCAAAGCACTTCTGTATCTTATTCGAAACATACCGTCTCCAGTTCTTATGTTTCCGGCTCACATTACGATAAAAGCACATGCACGAGCACCACATCCACTTGCAAGGATGTTGTAAGTTACTCGAATAGGAAAAACTTAGATCCGACCCTGTCGACAAGTCAGTACAATGCTAGCACATCCACCACAGCCTCTGTGGCTCAATGCAACACCTTCAATCCGTTTTCGGACTTCTCGAAGCCTAACGTTGTGCATTCCTACGCGACGTTCTCAAAGTCTTACGGGGATCCATTATACACGAACAGTACTCACTATAATTATCCACATCATGGCGAAAACAACTTTGAGCAAGGCATGTATTACCCTTCAAAATCGACGAAAGCCGTCGCAACCTACAGTGGCGCACATTATTCAGAGGCGTCGTACAATGTGGATTGTAAAAGCAAACGGGAATCGTCGAATCAGCGCCATAATCCTGTCAACTACTACAACCAAGTCAAAGCGCCAGCTAAGGACAAGTTTCCTAAAGCCAGTAAGGTAAATCAGCCGAAGCCGCCGATAAACTGGATGACGACGCCGGACTTCCGTCCGCAGCCTTCCAATGCGGATTATCTAGTGCCCCCGTTTGGCAAGGACATCGAATACAACACAAACTTCTATTCCTCGAACTCGTTTGCATCCACCACGCATGCGTCGTACTTCAACGCAACATCCACGATGTACACGCCAGAGTTTCAGAACTCGAAGACTTTCGACTCGAGTCTCCCAATTATATCCACGAATTCAACCCAGAGGAATGAGTATGAGGAGAACCAGTTCTCGTGGTCACCCACCAAGTTGCCGCAGTTCCTAGAAACCCCCCATAGCTTTGTTTCATCCACGTTGCCGACTTTGGTCGGCGACTTGGCGCTGGGGACGACGCAGCAGCCATTTGTCGAACAGAAAGTCGACCAGGCGAGAGATCACCTGATTAAACCCAAGGAGAGTAGCCGTCGATCGAAAGCACACTCGATTAATTATGATAATCAGAGCAATTTCTTGTCCGTCAGTCAGTTGGTCGATAGCAAGACTGATCCTGGCTCCGGCAGGGGAAATCGAAGAAACAGCGGCAATCGAAATGTGAAGAATGCCTCACAAAAGGCCAGCAAGCATGCTCACAAAACTACTGAAGCTAAGGAACTTGTGGAGGGGGCCGGTCAGGGATTGATTATAGACAAGAGTAGCCTACTGAAGCAGAATCAGACGACGAACGTGAATTATGGGATGCAGGTGGTCGCAGAGAACTCCAACTGGATGTCCGATTGTACAAAGTCCCGACACGGGCATAAAAACTCACAGAGCAGTTACTCAGCTGAAGCTCTTATAGGGCATCAGGACCAAGACAGCTCAGTACCTAAGCAGCGGTTCAGGCAGCAACAAGCGAACTATCCTGTACATAATAAAGCACTTCCGATACCAACGTTTCTGTCCGATAATATTGTCCCGTATTTTCCTCCCGTGGAAATACCGCAGGACAATAACTTCATACAGACCAATCCTAATTATCAAAGCAGTACGCTAGCGCACAGTTTTTCCACGTCGGTTCAGAGCAACACGTATCCAGCTGGAACCTACATATCCACAGGCGCCACCATAACGTCCAGTTATTTACAATCATCCGGTTTAATTCCGGAATTTGGAAGCCACGATTATGCAACACCAATCTCCGATAATGTCGCCCAACCACCTGTTGCGCCTGACAAAGCAGTTGACAACAAACACACGAACAACCGAACTGACATCAACAAACAAAGGGCCGAAGATAGACCCATAGCTCCTCAGCAGCTAAACGCCGATTGCTCAGCCAATTCGACTAACAATTTCGTCAAGAAGTCGAAACACAAGCACTCCAACGAAAGCAACTTGCCTGGGCTGGTCGATTTTGGTTTCCTGTCCATGCCTAGCACGATAAACTCACCCATCCTGCCCGACGATTTCCATACTCATTCCAATTTCCTGCCACCACCGACGCCCAGCCAGCTGTATCCTTGCAAAAACCCGTTGTATTCGAAGCAGTCTTCCGATTTGAATTCCGGGTCGCTGTTGCCTCTCCCGCCCGTTCCTGTAACGCGGACTGGCACACAACACTTCGAGGGCCCTGCGGCCGGTGGTAATGCTGGGCCTTCGTTGACCAGCTTCAATCTTAGTGCAATATTTCCGGAGATTAATAAGGTATGTACTGTTGCAGTGGGTGGAAGAATGCCACACCTAGTTGCTATTAATTAGGCAACCAATTTTGCTCTGCCATAGGGTATATCGGTAAAGCTTTATCATAAGGTCATGTCTATTGTGCATGATCAAAAATTGAACTTTCAGACATGAATTTGATCTACGGTTCGAAAACAATCTTATGGGCATTCAATTTAAAAAATTATCAAAGGCTGCAACTAACCTAAACAAGCTAGAATGACACATATCATCTTACGGGGCAACAAAAACACCAGTGCTACAGTGCACTGTTGGTGTTTTGTTTGGAACTGATGCTTTTTCATGTTGGCGTGAATTCAACTAAGGCCGATGCGCGATGGCAGGACCTTATACTAAAGTTGTACCGGGTATACCATGGGTATGTGTATGTTGGGTTGCCCATTAAATTGTTTTAAGGGGCGGCATTCTTCATGAATTACCCTGTATATAATAATAATCCATAAATTGATGATTTATTTAGAACATCTAGGGCAATTCTTTATTCTGTGCATGTGCGACATGTCGTTTGTTTTCGTTTGCACTCTCAAGGGATTTCGACTTCTCTTGAGTGAGACAATGAGAACAAACTACGTCTCTATATGAGGAAAAGGCCTAGGACAATTCGCCGTCGCCGATTTGTCGTCGCCGTAGGTACAATTCGCGGTCGTAAAATTCGCCGCCAGAACATTCGCCATTGACGGATAACGTTTTAAATTAATAAAAATATTTCCAATTCAGTGTAAATACAAAAAAAATTAAAACATGTTCACATGTTATCATTAATGCACTCACTAGGGTTAGTCCTTTTACAATGGCCCAACTGCAATTACATTTGTTTGAAAAAGGAAAATAAAATTATTTACAAGCAGTTCTAGAAATTCTTCGAACAAAAATTGTATGGTTAAGTAGTAATTAGAAAGAGTTTTAAAAGGATGAAAACTCAATACACAGATAAACTGCGGTAATTAAAATTCATCGGAGATATAATTACAGATTTATTTCTTTATTATTTAAACGTTTTAAAAATACAGCTAATCGCGTTGGCGAATCGATCCGACGGCGAATCATGTAGACGGCAAATTAGAGCTACGGCGAATCGACGATGGCGAATTGGCGATGATGAATCGGCGACGGCCAATTGACGACGACCAAATTAGACGTACGGCGAATCGACGATGGCGAATTGACGATGACTAATCGGCAACGGCCAATTGACGATGATCAAATTAGACCTACAGCGAATCGACGATGGCGAATTGGCGATGACGAATTGGCAACGGCTAATTGACGACGACCAAATTAGACCTACGGCGAATCGGCAACGGCCAATTGACGACGACCAAATTAGACCTACGGCGAATCGACGATGGCGAATTGACGATGACTAATCGGCAACGGCCAATTGACGACGGCCAAATTAGACCTACGGCGAATCGACGATGGCGAATTGGCGATGACGAATTGGCAACGGCCAATTGACGACGACCAAATTAGACCTACGGCGAATCGGCAACGGCCAATTGACGACGACCAAATTAGACCTACGGCGAATCGACGATGGCGAATTGGCGATGACGAATCGCAAACGGCCAAGTGACGACGACCAAATTAGACGTACGGCGAATCGACGATGGCGAATTGACGATGACTAATCGGCAACGGCCAATTGACGATGACCAAATTAGACCTACAGCGAATCGACGATGGCGAATTGGCGATGACGAATTGGCAACGGCCAATTGACGACGACCAAATTAGACCTACGGCGAATCGGCAACGGCCAATTGACGACGACCAAATTAGACCTACGGCGAATCGACGATGGCGAATTGACGATGACGAATTGACGATGACTAATCGGCAACGGCCAATTGACGACGACCAAATTAGACGTACGGCGAATCGACGATGGCGAATTGACGATGACTAATCGGCAACGGCCAATTGACGATGACCAAATTAGACCTACAGCGAATCGACGATGGCGAATTGGCGATGACGAATTGGCAACGGCCAATTGACGACGACCAAATTAGACCTACGGCGAATCGGCAACGGCCAATTGACGACGACCAAATTAGACCTACGGCGAATCGACGATGGCGAATTGACGATGACGAATTGACGATGACTAATCGGCAACGGCCAATTGACGACGACCAAGTTAGACGTACGGCGAATCGACGATGGCGAATTGACGATGACGAATCGGCAATGGCCAATTCAGACGGCCAAATTAGACCTACGACGAATTGACGATGGCGAATTGACGATTACGAATCGGCAACGGCCAATTGAGGACGGCGAATTATCCCATCTTCATGAGGAAGCACGAGATGGAGATACTGTTTACGAGAAACCTACCAGATGGGCGGGTGCGGATTTCTTGAAAACTATGCCTTTTACGTCTCAAGGACAATGCATTTTTTAGAAAGCTCTTGTTTAGTAAAACAAAATATGTATTAGCTGTTACGTCTCTATTTTGAACAGGAGAGCGATAAAGAATAAAACACGTTGAATGGTAATATTAAAATGTGTTCTGCCTATATCGATCTTTCCGTAAGTCCGGCGCCACTGTAAAGCTTGCATTTGAAAGTGCATCATATTTTTTTAAAAAAGGAACGAGAAGCTAATAAGTTCTACAACGTTGCGTTCGATAATTGCACGCTTTTTAGTAAGAGCAACTGAAAACTTCGCCGGACTTTAGTCCATTCTACAGACTTACGCACAGAGTAAGGGATTGTTGTGGATGTTCTAGGGAATAGAAAACATTGAGGTTATGATTTGCGAAACCTTTTAAAAAAGTTATATTTCGAGAATGTAAAGATGCATCGCGGTCAGCTTCTTTTTTCAAGAAGATCTGAAGCGCTTGTGCGCGATGAGTCATAGGCGTCCGTCAAAAAAGGACTAAATTCATTTGAAGTATTAAGATTTAATCAGTTATAAATAAGATGGTGCTGATTGTTCATAAAACTCAGCAATTCTAATTAAACATTATTAATAAAAGATCTACAATAAGATTACCTCATTTAATTGACATTTAACATATGACTATTTTTTTAGGGAGGGATGCCACTGACTAGCCTCTATTCTGAGCCCTCCAGAAATAAAAACTACACCTTCCAACGGAATTACTTAGGTGGTTCTGCGCAGGTAGTAGAGTTTCCTTTCACTAAAGACAGAGTGCTATAGACCACTTCCTATAAGCAAGCTATTTCCAAGAGCTAATAGATGATTATGCCAAGGGACAACGCATATATTTAATTTTCAATTCATTCTTTAGCAACTAGTTAACGTTGAATCGATAGAACTTCATTAAACTCTTTTGGAAAAGTTTTTTTCCTAAATTTATCTTCATTTATGTTCACTTTTCATATTTGAAGGAAAAACGTGTAGTACAAATTTTGACAATTGCTTAATATTGATGCAATGACCAAAAAATCCTGATCATTCATTGGTAACCAAGATAAGTTTACTACATTATCTGGCGCTCTATAGTTATAGTCTTTGCTTTCACCTGGCAAAAGAAAAGTAACGAGACCTGTTTCAGGTGTCATTTAGCAACAAGTCGACCTCATCGTCCAGTTATGTTAATTCAGTTTCTACAACATACGCATCTACAAATTAAATGAGTATACAAAAAAGATAGTGAAACAGCCTGTATTTTGAGTAAGGCTGTGCATTTAGTAAAACTGCATTGGCTTGTACAGGCTACATAAATAAAAACATTATTCGTAAGTCTTCTTCAGGAACTTGGAATGGATTATAGTTCAGTATCAGCTATAGAATCATACCAGATTGTCAAACTATGTTACCATCAAATTTATACTAGGAATTGATCTCTGCCTCTTTTACTGAAAAATGTTGAAAATTACACATTATGAACATAGAGTTTTCACAAGATCGTCATAACACAAGTCTAAACGGATAACATTGTATTGATGTGAAGATCTAAATTAATGCTAACCAAATCACAGTCCTAAAAAATGCATGAAAATAGATGGGGTTGAAAATAAATGAGAAGAAAATTAAGGTTATGATGGTGGCAAGACAAGAATGGACAAATAGGATATACGTTAACAATAATAACATACGGGGATCATATGATAAGTATGGTAAAAAAACAAGTTAAAAACGGTTTTTTAGAAAAAATGTATTTTATTTCTCCACATAGGCTCCGTTAAGGGCTATACCATTGTTTCAGCAAGTTTCCATTTTTTCATCTCATTGCAAAAGTAGCTCAAGGACTGCAAAATACGTATTGATGAGAATTTCGCCCTACCGAGCCAAATTTTCAAGTTTGGGAACAGGAAGAAGTTGCATAAAGCGAAGTCCAGAAAATAGGGTGGATGAGGAATCAATTCAAAGCTAAAGTGGTGCAATTTTGCGATTGCGACATTCTTTCCATTTTTGTGGTGACTGCTGGAATGATCGCTTCAAACATCTGCAGAAGGTAAGCAGCACGTTGCTTCTGGCGGAAATTTGGCCTGTCCTAGTTTGAAGAGTGGCACGTGCCAGCTGTGATGTCACCAAATGAATTGTGGCACCATTTCATAGAAATCTACCAAACGACCCTCCTATGAAGAGAAGAGAAGAAAAATTGTGGGCAACAAATGTACTATGGGTTACAAAATCTACTAAAATTCCACTAAGAAATCAAAATTGCCACTGTGTAAAACACATATTAGAACTAACTGGGTGGTACAGTGGAAATAATGCCAGGCTTGCAGTAAGCAAGTTCTCGGTTAAAATCCGTGAATAGACAGAACTTTTTCTGTAGTCCACTAAATCGGTACTGAGCTGGATGACCATGTGACAGGATATAATTAACGTCGCTTTCCTCTGACGACTGGTGTATCAGATAGAGTAGCGAAACTACAAACAAAACATGTACATACACGTTGACTTGGAGGTAACACAATGAGGGCTAGGTGAACGTGAATTTGGTTTACCCTTAGCCTCGAAAACTCGAAATATTTAAAAAGAAAGTACTTTGACGAATCTATAATCCAGTTTGTGCTGCGCAAGGAGCAGGGAGACCCCAAATAAACTTCGAAAAAGATAACATATGTGAAGAACCAAATCTAATTAAGACAATTAAATTTAGTAGACTGTGATCATGCAGACACCTGTCAAGGACGGGCAAACACAAGCTAGTCAGGATGGTGTTTGATTAAATGTGATACGAAGAACAGGTAGAGGATGAACCAATGCCAGATGGAAAGATGCAGTGTAGAATTTTGAAGAATTGGAATTCAAAGATGGGGAGGACCGGAAGAGAATAAAAAAGAGTAAAGGTAAACTATGGAGGCAATTATCCAGAGAGAGAACGGCAGAGGAAGAAGACTTCACTTCAGAAACCATCAAATCTGACGAGGAACTGATCTCTGCTATTCGTATTACAAAACCTTAGAAAATCATTTGTATATTTTGAATGTAGACTGCTCTGTATATATTTTTGCTTATATTTATTATAAGGTCTATGTTAAATTTAAAGTGTACCTGATTATATATAAGATAGTAATATACAGTTACTTTTATTGTGTTTCAATTCTTAATTGCTATATTTATTGTATTGATTGCAAAGACAGTTTATTGTATGATGTTCATCATACATATCTTTACAGTCTGCCTGGAGTTCATCTAACAACTACAGGTTTGATGCTGGTCTTAATGGTGTTGACAGTTGTGTTGCTGTAAAATTTCAAAATATCAAAACAAACCCGTGATAAGCAACAGGTATAGCAGGTATGATCGGACAGAATTAGTTACTGTATACTCTATCTTTGAGGACGTACTCTGTTGCTCTACGACCCGCTGTACAGAGCGGCTAGGAAAACCCCGGCCACTTTTCTTGTGGCGGTCAAGAGATGGCGCTTTTGTAAAGAAAATTAAATTAATATATTAACATATGTAGCAACAATTGTAATTATGCACAAGCTAGTCGATTCGCATAAGTTTGACGCCAACGATATTGCACTATTTGTACCGCCATTCTGGTAGAATGACCTATTTGCACTTGATAAAACCATTTCACAATAGCAATACGTTGTTGGAGATTTGTATTCATAACTGGTTTGCTGTCAGTTTGACGGTAGAATTTAATTTTGAAATTGACAGTAGAAAGCAGCCTAGATAATTTAAATTTAAATACCTAAACATCGTAAAAAGCAGCGACAGCTGGTGTTAATAGTTGGAAAAGTGGCCGGGGTTTTCCTAGCGACTCTGTATATTAGTTTGACAAGCTATGACATCGCATGTTGCCAAAATTTATAAAAATTAAAAATTGGGTTATAATTGTGAATATTCGTATCTGTACATACTGCTATGAACACAATTTAAGCTAGTACAGTTATAATAGGAATTTAAAATAATTCAAGCATTGGAAATGTTAATTTAACTAAAAATAGCATTAGCCTTGAAATAATTTGAATTTAAAAACTGTAGTTAAATAGCATTAGCCTTGACTTAAAGATGAAACTGTAATCATAACAAGCTTCGACTTTATAACAACAAAGTCAGAAACAAGGTAAGAACAATTGGGGGACCAGAAGCCAAGCTGATGTGTGTATTTTGGCTTCTCATAAAAACCCAAGAAAAAGAGATAAATACCAATTTATCCAATTTGACCAAGTGTTTTCACATTAGTGCAGTGTTTTGGATAGGTTGCAGAGGTTTGCATTGATTCCTAGCACCTCTGCAGATGATAAAAAGTGTTCAGCTGTGCATCTAGTTTCGGGGTGTGGTGGTGATTTGTTCGAGGTCTAAATAAGAAGCAAAGCAACTATCGTGCATCGCAGCGGAGTCCTAGCTGTGGCACAGAAGCTGGGATTGGGGCCGAGAGCACCGATCAAACTGCAGGCGTCGCATTGGCGAGTCATCATGTAGCTTGCAAGGCAGACTAACCAATAAGAGGACCCACTCTTAGAGGGAGTTGCTGGTGGCCCGATAAAGGCCTAAACATTTGTTTGAGGAACAGAAAATCAATGTTAGATGCACGTTTTCCTGTAAAAACCAGTTAATTTTCCAGTGGCGTTTTTTGAGTGTGTTTTGGTTTTAGTGGCGTTGTTTACGTTATATCACCGAGGCAACGTAGTGATACGTCATAGCAGACGTAATTGTTTAAAATTAAGCCTACAGTGATTTGTTTCTGAATTTTAAATGTGCGGTTAGGTCACTATAATTTGACATTGAGAGATTTTTCCCATTATTTCAAAAATCCAGTACCAGTTAATTTTACATATCCAAATAATAAATTGGCAAAATGTAACAACCCAACCATCCAAAATTATAAAAAATACAACACAAGCAAGAGCGGGGCAAATCGTAGCCAACAAATATCAATAATTAAATAAATATTACGACACTATAGCCCAGCCATCACAATCATAATAATACATAGAATTCTGTATGTGCATAAGAAGTCAATAGTAATATAACAAGGGCGAGACATACTTACCAATAATTTTGAACACGCCAAGGGTCGAGTGCTGGTTGCAATGAAAACTGTCCCGAGGGCAGTTTTCTAAGGGCAACCATCACGATGATTCTTGGCACGGGCAAAATTATATGTAAGTATGTTGCCCGCGTTTATATTCAGGTAATCAGTTCGGGATTCGTCGATTTTTAAAAAATGCATGGTTCTCATTGGATGATACCAGTCATGTGGTAGTTGTGTGTAATAATCACATTAATTTTCATGCCGCGGACCATAAACACCTTCTTACATCATTGGTACACAAATAACTATAAAATAGGTAAGTTTTAAACGAAATTAGTAAAATAGTAAGTTAAATATATTAACAGTTAACAAGATTAAGTAAATAAAAACATTTATATTAACTATATGAAACTACAGAACATAGCAAATGGTAAAACAAAAATCCATGTCTTACATTTGAATCATTAAAACAACATATTGCCATAGCTCACCAGGTAAACTATGCCTTAATTCATGTAATGTCTTAAGTATCAAATGATGACTGCTTTTAAATTGAGAGCTCTTATTTTCAGGGTGGGTTCATCAAAATCTAGTTTGCTATCAATGATACTTAACGTCAAACTTGACTTTCAAAATTAATCAAACCAGGTAAACTGATAACTGTATCTCACATTGACATTTACTACTATTCAAATCACCTATGTAAGTACTAACTAAACTTTATGTTATCACTTTCAACATTGACAGTTATTCAAAATGCTTTTTCAACTTATCTTAACAAACCTTAATAGCTGCTCATGCTTTCACTGCAAACACCAATCACTACTGGATCATGTCATCGATAGACTGCAGCACTCAATGTCCAATTCACCAACAGCAACCCCTTTGATGGTCCATGACTCCTTTCAACTACTCTTGACCTGTCAAACCAACTGCTCAGATCCCTAATTCCAGTCCTAGCTCCTCCTGGATGTCACCGTCACACGATCTACCTCCTGGTAACCTCCTTCTGGCTCCGTCCGGTCAAATCAACTCCCTTGGTTTCAATTACTCCTGGATGTCACTGTTCCTGCCAGATGGCACGGCTCCTTCTAGATGTCACCGTCACACGATCCAAGTCCTGGTAAGTTTCTATCCTTTTATAAATTCCAATTGTAACTTTGTTCCCCTTTTTGCAGATAAACTGATGTCTCAAGCAACGTCCACAGAATATCCAAATCAAATAATAAATTGTAAAATACCTATTTTAATATCTTGTACGTATGAATAAATCCAAATCCCCTCAACTAGTATAATGTCCTGTATTCTATATCCAATTAAATGTATCTGTAGCTTCTCCTCTAACACTTGATGTCACAATATCTTTTCCATTTTAAATATTTCACTTTATTTTACCTCGTAGATTTGTTTTCAGCCTTTATTTAATTTGTTATCACCAAAATTAGACAAATTAAGGCAGAGATTCTATTTTTTATTATACCAAAATTGTTATAGCCAAATTACATACATACTTTCTTGAGTTGTTTTATGTAACTGTTTTTAAACAAACTTTTTATATCTATTAGAGACAATTCTTAATGCACACTTCCTATTTTTTTCTAAATAATGCTATATACAGAATTTTCTTAACAAATACATCTGTCAATGTTACCTTGGTTTATTTTTATAAATATTAAATACAACCATTAAGTTTAATCCATTCCAATAAATATAACAATATTAAATGATTCACAATGAAAAGAACCCTTGTATCTTTTACTTTCATTATTTATGTTCAAAACTTTAAACCCATAAAATCAAGATTCAATTATTGTAACTGTCAAACTTTATTAGTTCATTTTAAATATTTCTTTCATATGCTTTAATTTCCTGCATCATGTATCATAACAATATATTAAAGAACAAGGAATGAAAAGCCGTTCAGGTTCAATAAAGTTACCATATACGCCATAAACCGTCATTTATTGGAGGGTAGTAGTTCTAGCCATCTCAGATAGTGGTGCTCAACCTTTTTTTCTTTTTCGCGGCTCTCCCGTGAGAGTCTACCATATTAGCGTCGCCTCCTCAAAGTCTAGCTCATTATTATGTCCCCTCCCAAATACACGAGATATTTTATTTTGGATGAAACCAGGATTGCATTGGGCTTCAAGGTAATAAGTAGCACAAAAATCTAAGTTTCGGAAAAAACATATATTTAGAACTATAATTATTGAAACATTTATTACGAGAAGCTCACCGTGTCCCTCTTAAGAGCTGCTGCTCCTCTTTTTTTAAATATTCCCTGTGGCCCCCCATAGGTCGCCGTGTCCCCCAAGCTCGTGAACTAAACGCGTTTGGAGTACCCTAGGAATAGTTTGGTCTGTAACGAACTTTCATGGTCAATATCTATTAATCGTTAATAATTAAAGAGGCAAATAAGGCGAGTGACGACGTGAACATCGTGTGCGATCGCGTCCCACAGTGCTATTATTTAGAGTTATTTACAGAATCAAGGTGAGTTGCAGAAGTGTATAGTGTTGAAGAGAACCGTTAAAGATTATTAAAGCTTAAATATACGCGACAAACATTAGCTGAGAAGAAAATTTGAGGTTAAATAAATATAAGGTAAGCAAGCAGGTCAACAGTATGATGTTACAATTAATCAAAAAGCGACGTTGTCACCAACTCGAAATAAACCCAAAATGGGCGATAATAGATGAGCGGGGGGAGAGAAGGCCTGAAAGCGGAGTTTTAGTGCAGGTTCTCTGAAAGAATTCCTCAAGAGGAATAGAGAAGCTACAGAAACTGATGCGGAACTAAAAGCGTTAAAAAAATCGTATAGAGATCCCATCTATGAAGAGAAAAGCGGAATGAGGCACTAGAACAAGATAAACTGCCGAGAATAGCAATCCAGCACAGAAGATCCGCGTAGCAGAACACGCAATGGAATCGATAAGAGCCAAGGACAAAGACAACATGGATACACTTTTTAAAATGAAGTAGGAAATGTGTAACGAAATGAAAGACAAAAAAGCAAAACTTACAAGAAATGAAATCCAGGGAATCAACGACGAACTAAACAAGTACGGAGAAGAAATAAGAGTAATAAAGGAAAACTTATCAAAAAGGAAGCGGAATGGGAAAGAGAAAAAGCAGAGTTAAGAAATGAGATCCAGGAATTTGAAAAAGCAGAAAGATAAAAAAGAATAATGTCGTTATTAACCCTGCAGTGGTCGCACCAAGTCTCACAGACCCGATGCATACATTATTGAGTGGGAATTTGTTAAAGGTGGTGTAATAGGGTTGTGCGTCTAGGTAGCTTCAAATTTTTAAACTTACTTGCTTCCCGATAATCGGCATAAGCACAGTTGTTAGTGTCCGTGAGTTATTTGAAAAAAAGTCTGTGAGACTTGCGCCACCCTTTACGTTTGTGATTTTTTTTTGTCTTCTTGATTATTTTTACATTGAATGTAGCTGCAATGACCTCACAAATAATTTGTGTTGCAATATGCATCGACGTTAGTATACCAAGACGTCAATATATACAAAAATTAGCTTTGATTCCAACAAATGACCAATTACATTGGCGATCACTATCTCAGTTATCTACCGGAAATCCACCTAAGTAGACAAGAAGTAGCTGGAACCCATACAGACCATCCAGTAGATGACCCTAATAATCCCACAATTAAAAAACGTTGCTTTTTTAAAAAAAAGTAGCAAAAAAAATGTAAAAAAATGTGTTTTTCGCATGCAGGGTTTTTGTGCACTGCTTGTGCATCCTTGAACCAAAATGACGAAAATGAATTGTTTTGTTCCACCTCTTACTATTAAAAACATTGTTCTGTCCATAAATGTATATAGCAAATTAAAATCTTAAAATTCATCAGAGGCTGTGTTTACTATTATGAAATTAGCATGATTTACAAAAACCTTTAAAAAATAGAAAACAATAACTAGAATAATATTTTTTTAATGTCAGCAGCAACTGAAATAAAACTGAAAATCTTGGTAATTGTAAATAAACAGCTCATATTAAAATTTATTGTCATATAAATAGTTCTTAGTTTTTGGGTCTAAGAGACTTGGCGCGACCAGTCGTGTCATGGATTAAAGTGTGGAATATTAAAACTCCAGGAGAAGATAAAGTAGAAGTAGAAGAGCGAATACAACAAAGTATTGGAGTGAAGGTTGCAGTTAAAATGCTTATCAAATAGGAAAACAAGACCAAAGAAAAATAACTATTGCTTAACTGGGAATGTCTGAAAAAAACCTGGAAGTTATTAAAAACAAATCTAAAAAGAGTGATGAGCACATATTTTAATCGAAAAAACATCCATAAAGGAGCCTGGATAACATCAAAGGGAAATGCTATTAACCAGATAGACAATGTCCCAATTGAAGAGCAGAGTAAAAAGAGGGCCGCTAGCCCCCACCACTTTTAATTGATTCGCGGTTTAATTCGCGGTTTTATTCGCGGATTGACCCAATTAATTTCGCGATTTGACCTAATTAATTTTACGGATTGCTCTAATTAATTTTGATATGTGCTACTGATTAAATTACGCGGCGGCCATTTTCAATTTTCGCGCGAATATTTGAATCTGAAATTTTTCAGATTTTTTGAATTTAAACTTCCCGGTCTAGGCCATCTTTGTTTTCTACCTGCGCACTTCTCGCGGCTGACCTTTTAATTTTAATTTAGCGCCCGTTTTGGGCGAAGTCTTCCGTCTCACTCCTCGCAGCTGTTCTCTCTTGCGCTCATTTATTTAATTTAAAAAGCTTTTTGCGACAGCCCTAGTTCGGATTCGAACCAACGACGTTTACAATGGTATGCAGCGCTTCTACTTCTTGGCTGCCGAGCCTTACGGCTCACAGCGTCTTGCGACGAGGCTACGCCGCAAATTTATTTGTGTCGTCACGTCTCCATATTTTAAATTAAATATTTCTTGAAAATTAATTTATAACAGCGGCGTTGCATCGTCGATAAATTTAAAAGCTTTTATAATAATTTTAAAAACTGTCTTCGTAAGTGCTCTTGCTTGATACGTTATACTATAATATATTAGTTTCATTTCGTTCTGGCTTAGTAAGTGCTTTATTTATTGTTATCATTCGCCCCGTTTATTAACGCTATTGTTCCCGTCTGTGATATTTTTGTTCTACCTATCGCTTTTTAAAAAATGTAAAATTAATCAATTCAAATCGAGTTAACGATAATTTCTAATAACTTTACAATAAATCGTTGTGATATTGTTATCTGCGACGATTTTAAATTTTAAATTACATTTTGTTTGAAAATACGCGTATTCCCCTGCATTACGAATTTTCGGTTGTATAAGGAGGTTTGCAATTTAAAATAGGTTGCGACCTGTTGCTGTGACTAACATTGCTTTGTCCGGTTTTAAACAAATGCCTTCTAGAACGAGTATTAAAATTTAAAAAGCGTTTGATGTATTACGATGATGTGCCGTTAGGGTACAGATAAAATTTTAATTAAGCAAATCGGCGTGTTTATGTAGGAGTCGTTTGAATTTTGTAAAACGCATGTCAGACCCTATTATTATTTCTCGGTCTGTATTATTATCATGTATTTAATTAGAGATTGTGCTTTACCATCTGTATGTATTAACTTTTTTCATAATATGCTTATATTATAAACCATTTGTAACCGGCTTGTTTTAATTTGTATAATAAACAAATAATACATTTTTATTTAAATATTGTGTGACAATATATCTGCTTAATTACAAACTATTTGTGTTTTTATTTTCTAAGATAGCCACCGGTCTCACAATTCTTGTAGGAAGTTGATGAGAAGCAAAAACATAGCGTTTCACATTCAACAGACTCGGGATTGTTTTCAATATTTTCTGCACTTCCATTGTATTCATTGCGCCACCAATTGGATAAAATTAGTATGCTTTCCAATGCACACACCGGCGAACGGATGTTGTGATTAAGGCAGCGTACGGCAGCAGTAGTTTTTCGCAAAACTTTTAAAGACGGGTACTCGAGATTCTCCAGATTCACGACGATTTTATTCAGAAAACTTAGAACCTCCTTTTTTTCTTGGCCTTTAACGTACACCTTTTAAAATTTTTTCAGAACTCTTGCTAGCTCAGTTTCATTGGGTTGCGTTGCTTTCAGCTACCGTGTTTCGGCTACTTTTCAAGGTCGTCCATATTTTACAGATGCAAAGTGACGAAAATCCAAATAAATCAAACTACGATTTCATAATAGCGTGATGTAATTTAAAAAATTGCGATTTATTTGAATTTTCGTCAATTTGTATCTGTAAAATATGGACGACTTTGAAAAGTAGCCGAAACACGGTAGCTGAAAGCAACGCAACCCCCCTTTCTTACCTATATGGAAAAATTTCGATAAACAACATTTCAGTTACGTAGGCTCGTTGTTCATTTTTATTACGAAGTTCTTGTACTTTTGATGGAAATATATGTATGTTGACCACAAATTAACATAAATTTGAATAAAAACACGCAATTTCGTTGAAAAAATGTTCTGACACCATCATTTCACTTAAAATTTTACATAAACTGACATCATGTCACTTGAAATCATACAAAAAAACGAAATTTGTATTCAATAAACGCGCCATCCCACATCATTTCACTTAAAATTATCACAATTTGTTTTGCAAAACGGTTTTATAATAACGAAAATGATGTAAAAACAGTTTTAGAGCTATTTCTAAGCATAATTTTGCAAATGTTTTACACTTTTTGAATCTGAAAAATTTCAAATTCGAATATTCGCGCGAAAATTGAAAATGTCCGCCGCGTAATTCCGGAAGAAAATTAAAAATGGCCGCCGCGTAATTTAATCAGAAGCTAATGCGTAATTTAATCAGAAGCTAATGAGTAATTTAATCAGTAGCACATATAAAAATTAATTAGAGCAATCCGCGAAATTAATTAGGTCAAACCGCGAAATTAATTGGGTCAATCCGCGAATAAAACCAAGAAATCCGCGAATTAAACCGCGAAAACCGCGAATCAATTAAAACTGGTGGGGGCTAGCGGCCCTCTTTCTACTGAGCAGTATGTTAATATAATAACCAATGTGAGAAGCCAACAGGGAACCGACATGGATTCAAATCATTTCCTCGTCAAAATAAAAAGGAGAATGAAAGTTTTTATTTATACAATGAAAACCACGCGTAAAGAAAGAAAGTATGAAGTACCAGTGCTCCTAGAAACATATAAACAAACTACGTTCAAAAAGAGTTTAGATAGAAAATGCAGGACGATTAATAAAACAAATGAAGTGGAAGAAAGTGAACCCAAATGAAAGTAGTCATATCAGCAACGGTGGCAGAGACACTTCCGAAAATGTGGAGAAAGAAAAAGAAACCAACGTGGTTTGATGAAGAATATAAAACAGAAAGGGAAAAAATAGGAAAACTCAGATTGAAGATGCTAGAAACGGACAATGAAGAAGATATCGCGGAATACGGGCACCAATGGAGGAAGGTAAAACAGGTATGCAGAAATGCCGAGATACAGTTTAAAGAACGAGAAATGAGTGAAATAGAACAAAAGTACGTATATCAACAAAGAAATCATAAACTTTTACCAAAAAATCAAGAAAGCAAAGAAAGGCTATGTCCATCAGGTAAACTACTAAAGAAATAAATCAGGAAATGCAATTGGGAACGTAAACCAATTTTTAAGAAGGCGGAAAGAATACTTCGAGGAAACTAAATTA
Organism: Agriotes lineatus; assembly: GCA_940337035.1. Lineage (NCBI taxonomy): Eukaryota > Metazoa > Arthropoda > Insecta > Coleoptera > Elateridae > Agriotes > Agriotes lineatus. The sequence goes on from CALNHX010005713.1 coordinate 86,985, forward strand.
AAAAAATCAGTGTATGGAAGAAAATGCAGAATGAAGAAATATAGATTAGCATAGGGAAAAGGAAGAATGCATCAGTACACCAGCAAGAGAAGAAGTTATAGAAGAAAATTTGAAACAAAAAAGCAAGAAGACTCCAGGTGCAAACGGAATTCATGCAGAGCTTACAAAATATGGATAGGAAGAACTGCATGCTAGAATTTATGAAATAGTTAAAAAAGTATGGGAAATGGAAGAAATGCCAGATGAATGGAGGAGTACAGTGGTGGTCCTTTGGAATCGGTATTTTTTCTTGTAGGCATGCACGAATGATTTTGTTAGAAAAAAATTGCTGCGGAACATCTTTTGCAAATATTTCTATACGACCTTTTTTACGCCGCTATGAATATACGTACATAGACGAAAATGAAATTTCACCCAGTTGTTTAGAAAGCTCTCGCTTGGCTCGGTCGATTAATGTGTCTCAAGGAGCGGCAGTTCAAGTATCGTTAAGGCCTTTGCATCTTCTCATCTTGTTTTGTGTTACACGTTGATTATTAGACATTATTAGAACACTATCTAAAGATCTAAAGATTTCAATTCTAATCTTCTTCATTGGTTCTTATTATTTTCAAGGTATTGATCCTAACTCTCTTATTTTAATTGCACATCAAGGATGGCTATGGGCCCATGGCACCATTACGAAGAGCGTTCTCTTTGCACTGATGTAAGGTTTGCTACACTTTCATAAATAACCAAGACAAAGATTTTATTTGTTTTTCGATTAAACACTCTTCTTAATGGTGCCACAGCCATGCTTGATGTGCATTTACAAATAAGAAAGATAGTATCAGCATTTCGAAAATTATGAAAACAAATGAATAACTAAAATCAGGGAACTCTTCTTTAAAAAGTGTCCTAATAATGTCAAGTCAGTTTTGTTCTAAGTAGCATAATAATCAACGTATAACAGAAAAAGGAAAAGCAAACATTATCGTTTTTTGTCCCGCCGTATTCTGTGCAAAAAGGGGTGTTTGTTGACGCGCATGTTTAAACAATTGCAACCCTGCATTTTTAAAGAAGTGATATGCATGCTCTCATTTAAGTATAATTACAACCCAATCTTACTATATAGGTACGTAATCTCCTTATAATCGCGCGAATTGATGGGGTTGATCGCGGGATAAGAAAGAGTGGAGACAACCCGATGTTTTCAACAAAGCAGTCAAAGTCTTGGTTTCCAAAGTACCGCAATGGGGGTCATATTGTTTCAGAAATTGCATCGTTCGACGGAATATGGAAATTCACTAGATACGACTTTTCTGCAACTTTTTCCGTTGTACAGTATGGTCCATTAAGTGTGCAACAAATGGGACATTTTTTTATTAGTTGTACAATCGAAATTTAAATACGGCCACAAGTTCGATAACCATATCAAATGCCCTTAGAATAGCTTCAAGTCAAACAATATACAGGGCAGGGCAAAAATATGAAATTGGTTCAAGAATAAAGTTACTTTACTTAAAAAAATATTGCAACATTTTATTGAGAAAAGTTGTTTAGAATCGAAAGTTATGCTCAAATACAAAGTCACGGCCTCCTATTCAAATTTTGATTCTTTTTTGTAAAATTTTGTATTATCCCCGTCTGATACATATTTTTATTATTCTGATTTTATTAAGAGTTTTTCATATGTAAATTATTATCAGTAAAACATTTGCCTTGTTAAAAAGAATATTTGCGAAATTCTAAAGTTCTGTTAAATATCGTTGCAACAAACATGAAGTGGACGCTTACCTAAAAAAATATAAATCCAAGTAAATTTTATAAATACGCTTCAAGTTGCTAAAAGTTATTTAAAGGGGATGTGTTGTGGCTACTTTAAATACATACAAAATCAGAATAATAAAAATATGTATCATACGGGGGTAATACATTTTCCAAAAAAGAATTAAAATTCGAATAGGATGCCGTGACTTTGTATTTGAGCATAACTTTTGATTCTAAACAACTTTTCTTAATACATTTTGCTATATTTTTTGAAATAAGGTAACTTTACTCTTGAACGAATTTAATATTTTTTGCCTGCCCTGTATATTGTTTGACTTGAAGCCATTCTAAAGGCATCTGATATGGTTATCGAACATGTACTAACTTTTGGAGGTATTTAAATTTCGATTGTACAACTAATAAAAAAATGTCCCATTTGTTGAACACTTAATGAGTTCGGGAGTAAATTTCAGTTATGTTTTGCTGTGGAAGCCCTGCTGCTCGAGCCTGGTGATCTGCTTGTAGTATTTTATTTTGTCCCAGTTTGTAGTAGCCCAGTTGTAGTTATGCTCAGATTTTCTAGTTGTGAAGGTTTTTCGCCACTTAAATATTTTTGTTGTGAAGGCTTTTCGCCACTTAGCCATTTGTATGTTTTCGATGCCTGCTACTCTTTCTGGTGTGGGATATGACTTCTCTGTGGAACCCTCTTCGAAGCTTGCTCCCGTTCTGACTCGTGTCGTCTAGCAGTGTGCGCATTTAGCAAGGTGTCTGTTGTTCTCGGTCTCAAGTTCTTTGGAGCCCTTGTTTTTAATTTTGTTTCGTTAGGGTGATTGGATGGCTGCGATTTCGTTTAGTTGTGTGCTGCTGAGATTCTTGTGGATTTAGTATGCTTGAGCGTTTGTTGTTTTGTTAGGTCATCGTTCCTTGTGGAAGTATTTTTTTGTTTTGTTAGGTGCTAACTTGGATTGGAGTGTGATGGCAGTGTGTTTGGGGGTGTTTGTTTTGCGAGACTCTTAGGCCTTCTGATAGTTGAATTTGTGCAGTATTATTTGGTTGCTTCTTTTCTTTTCTGTTAGATTGTTGATCGGGTTATTGGAGCGTTTTGATGTGTTTGAGGGGTTTCGCTTAGGCGGCTCTTTTTGGATCTCTCAGACCTTCTTCATGTTGGATTTAGCGCAGTTCTTCTTGGTTGGTTCTTTTATCTTCTGGTTCGTTGATTAGGATACTGGTTCGTGTTGGTGTGTTTGGGAGATTCGCTTATGCGGTTTATTATGATCTCTCGAACCATCTTTCAAGTTGGCTTGGTGCGTTTATGAGTTTGAATTCCTTTCCTTTTTTTCTTTCTACCCTTTTGGATTGTTAGCGAGTATGTTGGTATGAGACGGATGGCTTTGTGAGTTTCGTGTGGCAGATTTTCTTCGAGCCGCTTCTTAGCACGCCGGTCCGTAGGTTCCCTTTTGTCTGGTCTTTTGTTTCTGACTTGGATCGTGTATGCCTGTTAGGTATGACAAAGGGTTTTTTTTAAAACCTAGCGTCCCTTGTGGTTGCCCTTTTGGTTTGGGCCCCTTGCTATTGAGTAGCTGCGGTTGAGGGTTTCTTTGGTGTTGGCAACCATATCGCTTATGCGGATTAGGTATCCTAATGGTAGTTCTCGTTCCGTGTCATTGTCATGATTTTGATCTTAGTTTTTTTTTATTGTTTCGCCTCTTGCTTCATTGGGAGGTTCTGGCGAGCTTGATGGATTTTGAGTGGATACCCTTTAGGGATGCTGACGTGACGTCTCCGCTTTAGGCGGATTTGGCCATCTGATGCCATTTGTCGTGTCCGTCAGTGTCATTTGGTTTTGTTTGTTGCCCAGCCGTGTAGTTGTTGTTGCCGGTTGACTTTAGCTATGCGTACTGTTGGGAGTTTTGTTTGGTATCCTTTCGCTTATGCGGATTTTATCCTCAAGTGAGCTTGTTCTTTGGTTTTTTTCTTTTAATTTTTTTTTATTTTTTATTTGGGTTCCTGGATCTTGTGAGCGAATTTGTTTTTTTCGTGATGTCGTTGTGTGCTGGTGCCGTTATGGATCGGTTAGTCCTTCATCCTTCGTCTTCCCTTTCTTTCTTTTGACTTTTCTCGCTCTTGGAGCAATTGTGCGGGCGTGTACTTCGGTTGCGTGTGTACTCCCGGGAGAGTGTGAGTTGATGCTTGGTTTCTTACTTTTATCTTCCCTTTGATCTGGCGTGCATGGGGTGATGCCGGTTATGAATGGATCCTCGCGTGAATGAGATAAAGATTGTAGAGTTTTTTCTCCAGACCGTTCGGGGCGCTGCAGAGTCTCTCAATCAGCATGCGTGTTGAGTTGCGTGATTGTTGACTCTGCCTTTCGCTTTTCTGGTGCCTGTCTCTCTCTTTTCCCGGGGTTGCCTTCTCCCCTTTTGTCAAAAGAAGAACCCTAACCGACGTTTTGGGGAAATTTTTGGATTTTTGTGGGTACGGGTTGTTGGATTTATTCGTGGGAAGGGTTATTGGTTTTCGGTCTAACAGTGCCTTAACTGTGGGGTTTTGCTTCCGCTTCGGGGTTTGGTTTGTTTGTTAGGAAGTTGTCAGGGGGGGTTGCTTGTGGGGGACGTGGTGGGGGTGTTGAGCGGTTCTGGTGGTTGGGACTTTTTGGCGACGGGTTGCCACGGGACTGTTCACCGGCGCAGCTTTACCATCCAGCAGCGACAAGCAGTCTCGATCCCTGTCGTGAAGGAGGTCCGGTTGCGGGTTCCGCTCGGGTTCGCGCCCGTCTCTCCGGGTATTGTTGTATTGTGGTGCGGGTTATTAGGGTTTTTACGTGGGTGTTGGTTGAGGCCTTTGGTGCCTTTCTTTTCATTTTTTATATGTAGTTGCTTCGAGCTAGTGACGGTTTCGCGATAGTCTTATCGAAAAATTTCTAGGAAATTTTTCTACTGTGGTAAGGGGGGAGTTGTTACGTTAAAATGGCGCTTTCGTTAGATTTGTCGCTTCACTCTGCTTTTTTTTGTAACTTCATGGGAAGCGCTCTCCGAATTGTAACTCTGTGGGCAGATTCAAATTCCGCGCGCTCTTGAGTTAGGAACTTTTGTTCGCTGATAGGGACATGGTTCCGCTCCCCGATAAGGTTTTGGTTTCTATGGCGAGTTTCCGGGTTACGAGGGGCATTCTTGGGCCTTAGCTGTGGTGCCGCTCGTAGCAGCTACCATCTTCGAAGTCGTTCAAGAGGTTAATTTAGTTATGTTTGGAAAATAAACGCCCTCGGCGGATTCTCCTCTAGACGACGTTATTTTGGGCGATTCTAGGCGCCCCGCTTGTTGGCGGATTCCTTTTTGATGGTAGCACCTCTCGCACGCCCATACGGGCTTGACGTGCCGAGCTACAGTCCACGATCCGGAATTTGGCAGCTGAGAGATTCTTCCTCCGGCAACCTCGTGTAGGGTCGCCTTTGACTAATCAGGGCCCCATCGTTATGCTGGGCTATTAAGCACTGGTGCCAAAAGCAGAGCCTCCGTGAATTTCATGAGAGCCCCACCTAATACTAGGGACATCCACTAAGCTCCCTTTGCGGGCCATGTTGAGCCTATGAATTAAACTGCCCCAGGCCACGGATCTACATTTCAACTACCTGTACCAGCTAGGCGATAACTTGTGCACTAGCCGAAAGTAAAAGCCCATGCCAATGTGTGTACGTTCAGGTATTTTTAGTGTGTAATTGTAAATTATTGAGAGGCTTTTCCTCCGATTGTATCCTGCATTTTCCATGAGAATTTAAGTATTACTTGCTGTAGGCCCTATTGGGTCATTTGTCGACTTCTCCGAGCCAAAGATTATAATTAAACTGTGATACTTGAGAACTATATGTAGTTTCTTTCAATGTTGCTGTATAACGTTCTTTGCAGCTATAGTTCTTAGCCCATTATAAGAACTCAGTCTGCGAATCGTCTGGTAAAGCATTTGAGATACCTGGTTGATTGTTTCTCTGGATTCGCTGGCGCCCTCCCGGTTTCCATGTATTTAATTTACTGCACGCCGTCTTCGACTTGAGCTAGACGTGCCCTCCAGGTATCTGCTTTTGCTTGTTTTAGTTAAGAAATATAGCCAGCGAATTGACGCGTTTAAATTATGATAACAAGCCGTGTAGGATAAGCTGCAAGCCGGGCAAGAAAAACTTGTGGAAGAATTGAGAGCCGGCCGAAAGAGGATCTTAAAAGGACTAGAGGATCTTAAAAATGAGCGTGGGGAACAGCCGAAAGCCGAGCGGAAAGCACAGAAAAAGCTGAAAGTCGGGCAGGAAGAGCTGAAAGCCGCGCAAGAGAAAGTAGTCCAAAAACTTGATGGGGAAATAAATGGAAGAGTTCCGTCTCTGCCGTTGGATACTGGAGCGACGAAGTCCATCGCCAGGTCCGAAGTAGTAAGGGACGAGGGTCGGCTGCTGCACAACAGGACACGCCTTCGCACTGCCACGGGGGGCGCAGTGACCAAACATGGGGAAACTGATTTGAAGATTGGGAATCAAACCCTCAAGCATCGGGACATGGGACGCGGCGAGTTGCACGTGGGTGGGGAGGAGCTTTCCCGACACCCAAGAGGAGAGATCGCGGTACAAGTGGTATGGGTGGAAGATGTTACTCTGCAGGGACGAACCGAGAGGGTCATGGATGCATACCTGGATGGCGATCTCCGGGGCAACGTGGTGGGCGTGGTAGAGCCCGATGGTGGCAAGGAGCTTACTCATGGTATCCTGGTTGGGAAGACGTTGGTAAAGACTGGGCTTGGGATCTCAGTAAGGATGATGAACGTCAGCAGCGAACTGGCAACCGTCAGGAGGAACACAATCCTGGTAAGGTGCATGAGCCAATAAGAACGGAAGAAGATCGAAGATCTGGTGGCCTGGTACCAAGACATCTTTGAGTGCGGAGATCATCACAGCTGCCGTACTGACGTAGTAAAACATAAATAATTCGAGTTTGACAGAGGAGTCTTGCTGAGGACCGACCATGCTGTTCTAAGATGGCCACTGCAGTTCAAGAACCCTGAAGGAGAGGTGGCTATGTGGATTGAGCGCCTACAAGAGTACGCCTTTGAAATAAATCATCGGCCTGGCACAGCCTACCGCAACGCCGATGCGTTATCCAGGAGGCCTTGCCCTGCGGACTGCGGCCACTGTTCGAAATAGGAGAGTCGTGCGGTACCCGTTAATCGTACCACTGTAGTCGACGACTCGTGGGAGCCAGACGAGTTGCAGAGCAGCCAGGAGAACGACCTCGACTTAAGCGCGGTAGCAAGATGGCCATCGACTTACCTGGCAGGAGGTCTTCGCCACCAACGCAACGGTGAAGACTTATTGGGCGCAATGGGACTCCTTGCAGCTGGACAACAACGTCCTGACCAGAATCTTGGAAGATGAGGATGGTAGGGCAACGAGATTACAATCGATGGTTCCAAAATAGTAGAGTGACCGAGGTTCTGCGCCACCTGCATGATAGCTCCTCTGGGGAACACCTTGGAGTGAAGAAATCGTTGCAGAAGGTCCAAGAAAGGTTCTACGGGGCGAACTGCGAAGATGACGTCCAACACTGGTGCCGGAGGTGCGAAGCCTGCGCTACAGGAAACGGACCGATTGGAAGACGTAGAGCTCCGAGGTGGCAGTACAACGTCGGTGGTCCGTTCGAGGGGATAGCCATTGACATCGCCGGACCATGCCCCGAAGCCGAAGCAGGAAATAAATACATCCTGGTGTGCATGGGCTATTTCACCAAGTGGCCCGAAACGTACGCCCTTCCGAATCAAGAGGCCGGTACTGTCGCTGATGTTTTGGTGATGGAGTGCTTCAGCCGTTTTGGAGTCCCCCTAGAGTTACATTCAGACCAGGGCCGGAATTTCGAGTCTGGACTGTTCCAGAACGTCTGTAAGCTACTGGGAATACGCAAGACCCGCACCACTGCCTTCTATCCTCAATAGGACGGCACGGTGGAAAGGATGGACCTAACCATGGGGAAGCATCTGTCCAAGAGGGTTTCCGAGCATCAGCGTGACTGGAACCAGTGCATTCACATGTTCCCGATGGTCTATCGATCGGCAGTACAAGAGACAACCGGCATCCAGATCGAGGTCTGCTGTTACAGCCGTTGCGAAGCATGGAGCCCACGGTGGGCTGCTGCTTCTTCAGCCAGTTCATGTGCAAGGAGGGCACCGCCTGCAAATACCGTCATCGAACCCCCACAAGAGCGAGAGGACAGGCACCCGACGCAACTCGTTCTGGAACAGAACGACCTAAGGCGAGGGCAGTGTAACGATTCTACAGCCGGGTCATTGCCCCGGACATATGATTCAGCCTCGAGCGTTCCAGAACTTCTTGGAGCAGCTGGGCCGCTGCGGATATATGTGAGTCACCGCGGTCGAATACTCGAGAAGCGACCTTGCAACCAGATGCAACGGGTGACTCACGCTTTCGGGAACACGCTCGAGGTCAACACATGCGAATGCCGGAATGTACGAGCGAAATCTGGAATGTTCTAGACCGAAATTATTCGGATATATAAATACGTGCCGCAGGAATAAGAAATCAGTTCTCATCGAGGTCTCATCCAGTTATCATCAAGCTCGAAGCGCGTGATATAAATACACCGTGTGTATATAACTCCAGTGAAATAAATAACAAATAAATATAACCATATAAATTATTACTGTTAAGTGCAATATAAATAAATAGTGTATCGTTATTAGAAATAGTACGTAGTTTAATTAATTTGTGTTCTGCCTTGACACTTGTATTTGTAAATAGTCGTAATTAATCGTGTAAATAAATGTTTAATACTAGAAGCGTCGTATAATTTTTAAAAAGCCCGAACGGTAAAAACGTAACAATACAATACATTTCCTTATCAGTAAGCCAATAAGCCAGCCTAAAAACTGAAGTTCAAGTTTTAGGTATTGAGTTTTGTTGTCAATTTGGATGCAAAAATAGAACTGAACGTGGCATTAAAATAAAACGCTTTTCTAGAAATAAAAATAGACGAAATTTGTGGGCCAATCAGATTAATCGCGAAAATTTGTATCCTAATGGCAATTCACAAATATGTGAACAGCATTTTGAAGACTCTGTGGAAGAATAAATTGATGGCGAAAAAAAAACTTAAAAGTAATGTTATGCCAACGTTATTTTCTTTCACGTAGTCGACATTGAAATCTGGAAACACATCAAATTCTTGCCTCTACACAATGAAGAATGCCTTAACATTAAAATGTATGTGTGTTACGATTGCATATGAAGAACTCCAACGACAACGAATTCCTTTACCATCAGGAAGAACACTGAGAAGGTGTTTATAGAATCTAAAATTTAAATTTGGATTATTAGTAAACCTGTAGCAATGTACAATGTATAGATAAATGTAGTAGGAACCTATGAAAAGTAGGTAATTTTAAGCGTATTATACAGGGTGTCCGGAAAATATTTATATAACGGAAGACCACAAGTTCCTTGGCCCAAAATATGATGATTTAACTCAACTTGCCTGTATACAAAATTGCTTAGTTTAGCCACTAGAGGGCTTTAAAAATGATTAACTTTTTAAGCACCTGCATAATCACTATAATTTTTTTCCCGAATAGTTACTTTAATTTAGAAGCTATTTCCTGTCTTACAAATTTTTTGTTGGGTGAACGGTTTAGCCACACAAAATATTTTCTAAATCCCTACAAGCGTAGTGTTAAGTTACAATTACTGATTCAGGCTTGTAGAGATTTAGAAAATATTTTTGTGGCTAAACCGTTTACCCAACTAAAATTTTGTAAGACAGAAAATAGCTTCTAAATTAAAGTAGCTATCCATAAGAAAACACAGGTAGTGATTATACAAGGGGTTAAAAAATATAGATGGATAATTTATTGTGACAGTGTTTTTAAACACCCTGTAATTTTCGAAATTAGGGTTTATTCCACAAAAAGCTGTAGTTTACTGCAGGGCTGTGGAGTTGGTAACAAAAATTCCGACTCCGACTCCTGATATTTTAGTAGTTTGAATCCGACTCCGACTCCCGAACCCGACTCCGACAGTACTAGAATATTGATAACCCCCTCCCCCCTCATTCCTTTTCATCTACCTGATAAAGTTTACCGGCTCATGACGAATTTCACAAGTTTTGCGGAATGTGGTTGATTATAATAAATTTCATATATACAAATATTGCATTCACGGTTTCCAGCAGCCTACTGATTTCATGTACAAATACACAGAGAGGTAAACAAACGTAAATGAGGAAAAGGATAAAATTTACTTTAAGAAGAATACATTCCATGGCAAAATTTCATAAACGTGCAAATGCCATTGTTATAACAAGAAAGTTTCTTACCTGCCTACTAAACTAACAGTACTAACTACATTCCTTAGTAGATTATTTTCTTAAGGGGTCATTTACTACCTGCCTACATAATACAAGTTTACTGGGTCATAGGAAATTCAAATAGTCTGAGGTCTGAGCAGTGTTGAGCAGATTTAAATGATTTGATTAAAATAATGAATTTAATGTAGTAATTTAATTATCAAAATAATTGATTTAAATAATTTTTTTTTTATATTTTGCCAAATCAATAAAACCAATACACTAAAAAGTGCCCTTCAAATATTGCCAATTAAACAAAACCATCATGAACAGTAACAATATAACAAAATGCTGAAACTGTTTTAACTTTTAAAATACATCTTGAAACAGTTAAAACATAAAAATAAGGTGCACTATAAAAGTTAGAAATTAGACGTAATACTAATAATAGTAATAATACGTACTATGCTTGTTTTATTGTTAATCACATAAAACAGTTATTGGTAAGATATAGAAAAACCGTCTACTACGCTGTAAAAGAAGAAAGTCGGCATTTTTTAAATAGTTTGGTAGGAATTTAAATTCACAAACGGTGATCACACTGATTCTAGAACACAATCTGCACACTCGTGGATCTACGAATTAACATATTCCGTACATTTTCATAAACTAATATAAATCAAGGAAAATCGATTTTTATTAACCCTGAGTCTGTCTTCAAATAGTCAGTACTCTTTGTTCTTTGTTAGCCTCTTTCATTCCAGTATTGGACATAGGCCTCCTCAATCTCTCTCCATTTGTTTCGGTCGCGGGATTTTTTCATCCAGTCGGGCCCGGCTACTTTCTTTATGTCGTCTGCCCATCGTAGTTGTGGTCTTCCTCTTTGTCTTTTTCTGGTCCAGGGTCTCCATTGTTGAATGATGTAGTTCCATCGGTTGTCATCGTATCTAGCGTTGTGCCCTGCCCATTTCCACTTCAGCTGGCTTGCATGTTTAACAACGTCCTTTACTCCTGTGTGTTGCCGAATCCATTCATTTCTTACTTTGTCCTTTAGTGTTATGTGTAACATTGATCTTTCCATTGCTCTTTGGGTCTTAGCGAGTCTGTCTATATTGTGTTTCTTGAAAGTCCAGACTTGTACTCCGTATGTTAGGACTGGGAGTACACATTGGTCAAATATCCGGCGTCGCATATGCAGTGGAATATTTTCGTTTTTCAAAATATAGCTCAACCTGCCGAAAGCTGCCCATCCCAGTCTTGTCCTTCTTGTTTTTTCAATTTTTTGAATTTCTTTCCCCATTTTGATCTGTTGCCCCAGATATATATATTCTTCCACTTGCTTTATATTTGTCTCTTCTATCTTTACCGTAACTTCTTCTTCAGTGTTTGTCATTACTTTTGTTTTGTTTTGATTAATTTTTAATCCTATTCGTTTTGATTCTTGATTTAATTCATTTAACATGACCTCCAGTTCTTCTTTCGTTTCAGAGATTACGATAATATCGTCGGCAAAGCGGAGGTGGTTTAGTCTCATTCCATTTATACTGATGCCTTTGTTTTCCCATGGTAGTCGTTTGAAAACATCTTCCAGTGCTGTTGTAAATAGTTTGGGCGAAATCGTGTCGCCCTGGCGAATTCCTCTTCTTATAGGTATTTGGTTCGTGTTGTTGTGAAGTTGAACAGTTGATACAGCCTTTTCATAAATATTCTGTATGATTTTAGCATATCTATGATCAACCCTGCTATTTTGTAACGCTTCTTGTATTGCCCATTTTTCCACACTGTCAAAAGCTTTTTCGTAGTCTACCAATCCTATATATAATGGTAGGTATTTGGTATTCTGTTGCTTTTTCAATCAGAATTTTGACAGTGTGTAGATGGTCGATGGTGCTAAATCCGCTTCTAAACCCAGCTTGTTCTACTGGTTGGTAACTATCCAACTTGCTCGTTAACCTATTTGTTAAGATCTTCGTATAAAGTTTGTATATTTGGGAGAGTAGGGTGATGGGTCTATAGTTTGTTAAGTCTGTTTTATCTCCCTTTTTAAATAGCAAAACCATGTTTCCTTCATTCCTTGTTGATGGTATAGTGCCTTCGTGCAAGCACTTATTTAATAGAACCACTATTGCATGCAGCACCATATCTCCCCCTTCTTTTATCATTTCCGCCAGGACGCCATCTTTGCCTGCCGCTTTATTGTTTTTCATGTCATTCAAGGCATTTCTCACTTCTTCTCTGTCTATATCGGGAATTTCTTCGGAATTAATATTCATTACTTTTCTTTTTAGCTTTCCTCTTGTGGCAACAGTTTCTTTTATTTGTGGGCTATATAGGTTGGTGTAAAACTCTTCTGTTATTTTTAATATGTCGGGTAAGTCTTGCTTTTTAGTTCCATTTTTGTCTTTCAAAGTAACAATTTGCGGTCTTCCCAACTGAGATCTAAGGCATTTCATATTTTTATTTTTCTCTATAACTTCTTGTATCATTTGGTCTTGTTTAGTTTGTCTGTCTTTTCTTATCAATTTCCTTACCATTTTATTTATTTCGACATACTCTTGAGTGTTTCGTTTCCCGTCTTTCCATAGTTGCCGTCTCTTTTCTACCATTTTCTTTGTTTCTTCAGATATTTGGCTTTGTTTGTTGGTTTTCTTTTTTGCTATTTTTGTAGCTGCATCGGTTAGGGTATGTGTTAACAAATCATTTAGAATTTCTATATTCTTGTTTTCGAGGTTTTCATGCTTTGATAGCTCGTGTTCTACTATGGTCTTGTATTCGTTATGGTTAGCTTTGAGTAATGTAGCTCTTTCAAACTTTGCATTTATGACTATCAGTACTACAGTCGTTCAAATAGTTTGTTAGCTTTTGGTGTTTTTATTAAAAAAAAAATTAAGTGGGAGTCGGAGTCGGGTAATTTATATGGACTTCGACTCCACCCAAAAAGTTCCGACTCTTCGACTCCAACTCCCGACTCCGACTCTAAACCCCTGGCTTACTGGTACAAACGCATTGCCGAAAAAAGAATAAAATCTATCAAAGATTTTTCGACAGTTGAAAAAAAATTAAAAACCTGATCATCTTTGAAGACCTCTAGCGGCTAAACTAAGCAACTAAGTAAGTTGAGTTAAATCATCATATTTTGGGCCAAGGAACTTGTGTACTTTCGTTGTACACGTATTTTCCGGACACCCTGTATAGTATTTTATTAGTTTCATGATGAATTCAAGTTGATTATTGTGGCTTCACGTCTTTTAAGGAGAAAGGCGAGAATTTATAGGCAAGCGCCGTCGCGGTTCAGCAAATGCCGTCGCGGTTCAGTGGCGGTGGGAGGGGCTTAGGAATTCTTTCCACATAGAAGGAAGGGGAAAGCTTTCGTCCCGATTGAGATTATTAGGATGTTTGTAAATCTCAATGGCTACGCGAATCTTTCTGCTAAAGAAAAATGGGGATTTGCAGATGATAGAAGTTTCATCAAAAAGGATCTTATGACCAGTATCGCGTTGGTGTTCGGCGATGGCTGATGATGAAACGAGGCCCGACTTGAGACAGCGCTGGTGCTCAGAGATGCGAGTTTTCACTGAATGACCTGTTTCACCAATGTATACAGCATTACAAGAGCAAGAGACTCTATAAACACCCTTTAGATGACATATTGTTTAATTTATCTTTAGATGAAGGAAGAACCTGTGAGATTTTGCTTGGGGGTTTGAATACTGTTCTAATGTTTTGTTTTCGAAGAAACTTTCCTATGCGGTCGGTGACTTGGTGGATATAGGGAAGAAAGACTATTGCTGCAGGAGGATCGGGTTTTGGAGGTTTGGGTACAAATCATTTTTGGCTTTGGTGTTTGGGTTACCGAATTATGATTAAAGTAATTATGAGTAAAGCCCTTTACAGATTTTTACTTCATTTTACGATAAAGGAAGTATTGGATTCACCCCAAAAATTCTGTCTGTCTGTGTGTGTGTCTGTGTGTCTGTCTGTGAACAGAATATCTCAAAAACGAAAAGAGGTATGGCGTTGAAACTTCATATATAAGTTTCGTGTACTATGTAGATAGGACAAAAAGCTTTTGAAGAAAATCGCGTAACCGGAAGTAGGTGTTTACTCTTGTGATTTTTCAGTTTTTTTCGATTTTTTGAAAAACGGCTCTAACGATTTTTTTTAAACTTTACATTTTTATTACATTTTTAGTGTGTATTGATGTGAGATAGGTGATTTTCCAGTTGAATACTTCTAAAGTGGGTTTCTTTTGTTTTTTTAAATTTTTTTTTATTAACTCTTATTTTAAATAAAACACCTGGTATATTATTACATTTTCGAATTCACCTTAAAATTCTAGAGAAAATTTGTCTCTTCAACTAACGCTCTATTTTGTACCGTTTTTATAGAATTTGTAATTTTTGAAAATTTTTGACAAATGCTTAGAAATTAAAAATGAAATTTTTGACTAATTATAAGAACACTGTAAAAGGAAGTTGTGTGAGTGTATTACATCAGATTTTGTATATATCTTTTTATATTAAATTAATAAATGCATAATTTTTATATATTTCATATTTGTGCTCTATAGACTTTTAAAATTTTTCCAATTTTTCTTTCAAACGGAACATAATTTAAATGTATATGTACTCTTATACGTATATTATCTTTTTTTGAATTCGGCGTCATCACTAAACTCCACCTCCTTTTTGTAATTGGTCTGCACGGTGTAATCATATATCTAATACTTACTATATTGCTAGCGGCTATGAGTGGGAAACTCACCGATGAAGTGAGACACACAACCAACTCTTTCATGTATACGGTGAGCTGTGCGCAAGCGCGGCGGCGTCGTCCGCCCAATGGGGAAGTGGTCAAGTTTAAAATTCGCTTCTAAAGGCGGAGTTCGAATTCTCACGCATGCGCACGAGACGCGTTATACTCGAAGTGAGACTATGTCGGCGCCGTAATGTTTTCTGAAGTTTC